>CAUYLG010047454.1:0-30910 GCA_963573385.1 Cacajao melanocephalus | reverse complement strand
AAAATCAAGATGGAAAACATACTTTAGTATATCATCCAGGAGAACTTCCCTAACCTAGAAATGCCAATATTCATGTTCAGGAAATGCAGAGAACCCCAGTAACGTATTCCATGGGAAGATCAACCCTAAGACACATCATCATCAGATTCTCCAAGGCTGAAATACGCCATCATCAGATTCATTATTATCAGATTCTCCAAGGTCAGCACTTCTCAGCAAATGCTGAGAAAATTCATCAACACCAGGTCTACTTTACAAGAGCTCATAAAAGAAGCACTAAATACAGAAAAGAAAAACTGGTATGAGCCACTACAAAAACACACTGAAATATGCAGACCAGTGACACTATAAAACAACAACATAAACAAGTCTGCAAAATAACCAGGTAGCATCATGATGACAAGATCAAATTCACACATAATAAGAACACGAACTTTTAATGTAAATGGGCTAAATTCTCCAATTAAAAGACACAGAATGGAAAGCTGGATAAAGATTCAAGACTCATCAGTATGCTGTCTTCAAGAGGATCACCTCATGCATGAAGACAGCATAAGTTCAAAATAAAAAGATGGAGAAAAATCTACCAAGCAAATAGAAAACAGAAAAAAGTAGGAGTCAAAATCCTAGTTTCTGACAAACGACTTCAAACCAACAAAAATTAAAAAAAAAAAAAAATGAAGAAGGGCATTACGTAATAGTAAAGGGTTCAATTCAACAGGAGCTAACTATCCTAAATATATATGCATCCAATACAGAAGCACCCAGATTCATTAATCAAGTTCATGGAGATCTATGAAAAGACATAGACACACACAATAATAGTGAGAGACATTAACACTAAACTGACAATATTAGACAGATCATTGAGACAGAAAATTAACAAAAATATTCAGAACCTGAACTTGGCTCTGGATCAAGTAAACCTGATCGATATCTACAGAACTCTCCCCCCAAAACAAGAAAATATACATTCTTCTCATCACTACACAGCAATTACTCTAAAACTGATCACACAGGCAGAAGTAAAATGCTCCTCAGCAAATGCAAAAGAACTAAATCAGAATAGTCTCTCACAGTGCAATCAAATTAGAACTCAAAATTTAAAAATTCACTCAAAACCACACAACTACATGGAAATTGAAAACCTACTCCTGAATAACTCCTGAGTAAACAATGAAATTAAGGCAGAAATCAAGAAATTATTTGAAACTAATGAAAACAAAGAGACAATGTACCAGAATATCTGGGTTGCATCTAAAGCAGTGTTCAGAGGAAAATTTATAACACTAAATGTCCACATCAAAAAGCTAGAAAGATCTCAAGTTAACAACCTAACATCTCAACTAGAAGAACCAGAGAACCAAAAGCAAACAAAGCCCAAAGCTAGCAGAAGACAAGTAATTAACAAGATAAGAATTGAAATAAAGAAGAGAGAGACATGAAAAACCCTCCAAAAAATGAATGAATCCAGTGGCTGGTTTTTTGAAACAATTAATAAAATAGGTGTATCACTAGCTAGACTAATAAAGAAAAAAACAAAGTGGCAGCAAATTAACACAATCAGTAAAAATAAGGGAGACATAACCACTGACCCCACAGAAATACAAAAAACCATCAGAGAATACTATAAACACCTCTATGCACATAAATCTAGAAGAAATGGATAAATTCCTGGAAACATACAGCCTCCCAAGACTGAACCAGGAAGAAAATGAATTCTTGAGCAGACCGATAATGAGTTCTAAGATCGAGGCAATAATACATAGCCTACAAACCACAAAAAAAGCTTAAGACTAGATGGATTCACAGCTGAATTCTACCAGAGTTACAAAGGAGAGCTGGTACCATTTCTGCTGAAACTATTACAATACATTTAAATGGAGGGACTCCTCTCTAACTCCTTTTATGAGGCTAGCATCATCCCGAATACCTAAATCCTGGAGATGCAACTATAACAACAACAAAAAAACTTCAGCTCAATATGCTTCATGGACATCAATGCAAATATCCTCAATAAAATACTGGCAAACCCAAGACAATCCTAAGCAAAAAGAACAAAGCTGGAGGCATCATGCTACCTGATTTCAAACTATACTACAAGGCTACAGTAATCAAAACAGCATGGTACTGGCACCAAAACAGAGATACAGACCAATGGAACAGAACAAGGCCTCAGACGTAATGCCACATATCTACAACCATCTGATCTTTGAAAAACCTGACAAAAGCCATGGGAAAGGATTCCCTATTTAATAAATGGTCTTAGGGAAACTGGCTAACCATGTGCAGAAAGCTGAAACTGGACCCCTTCCTTACACCTTACACTAACATTAATTCCAGATGGATTAAAGATTTAAACATAAGACCTAACATCATAAAAACCCTAGAAGAAAACGTAGGCAATACCATTCAGGACATAGGCACAGGCAAGGACTTCATGTCTAAAACACCAAAAGCAATGGCAACAAAAGCCAAAATAGACAAATGGGATCTAATTAAATTTAAGAGTTTCTTAAATCCCATTTGTCTATTTTGGCTTTTGAAACAGACAAAAGAAACAATTATTAGAGTGAACTGGCAACGAACAGAATGGGAAAAAAATTTTGCAATCTATCCATCTGACAAAAGACTAATATCCAGAATCTACAAAGAACAAAAGCAGATTTACAAGAAAAAAACAAACCCATTCAAAAGTGGGCAAAGGATACGAACAGACACTTTTCAAAAGAGGATGTTTATGAGGCCATACAAACATATGAAAAAATGCTCATCATCACTGGTCATTAGAGAAATGCAAATCAAAACCACATTGAGATACCATCCATACCAGTTAGAATGGCAATCATTAGAAAATCTGGAAACAGATGCTGGAGAGGATGTAGAGAAACAGCAACAGTTACACTGTTGGTGGGAGTGTAAATTAGTTCAATCACTGTGGAAGACAGTGTGGCAATTCCTCAAGGACCTAGAAATAGAAATTCCATTTGACCCAGCAATCCCATTACTGGGTAAATACTCAAAGGATTATAAATCATTCTATTATAAAGACACATAGGTCTATTATAAAGACCTATGTTCATTGCAGCACTGTTTACAATAGTAAAGACCTGGAACCAACCGAAATGCCCATCAATGATTGACTGGATAAAGAAACTGTGGCACATATACACCATGGAATACTATGCAGCCATAAAAAATGATGAGTTCATGTCTTTTGTAGGGAAATGGATGAATCTAGAAACCATCATTCTCAGCAAACTGACACAAGAACAGAAAACCAAACACTGCATGTTCTCACTCATAGGTGGGTGTTGAACAATGAGAACACATGGGTACAGGGAGGGGAACATCACACACTGGGGTCTGTTGGGGGGTGGGAGGCTAGGGGAGGGACAATGAAGGTGGGGAGGTTGGGGAGGGATAACATTGGGAGAAATGCCTGATGTAGGTGACAAGGGGATGGAGACAGCAAACCACCATGGCATGTGTGTACCTATGCAACAATCCTGCAAGATCTGCACATGTATCCCAGAACTTAAAGTACAATTAAAAAAAAAAAAGTACTGGCTAACCAAATCCAGCAGCACATCAATAAGCTTATCCACCACAATCAAGCTTATCCCTGGAATGCAAGGTTGGTTGAACAAACACAAATCAATAAATGTGATTCACCACATAAACATAACTAAAGTCAGAAATCACACAATTATCCCAATAGATGCAGAAAAGGTCTTCGGTAAAATCTAACGTCCCTTCATGTTAAAAACTCTCAATAAACTAGGTATCAAAGGAACATACCTCAAAATGATGAGAACCATATATGCCAAACCCACAGCCAACATCATACTGAATGGACAAAAGCTGAAAGCATTCCCCTCAAATACCAGAACAAGACAAGGATGCCCTCTCACCACGTTTATTCAACATAGTATTGGAAGTTCTGACCAGGGCAATCAGGCAAGAGAAACAAAGGTATTCGAATTGGAAGACAGGAAGTCAAATTATCTTTGTTTGCAGATGGCATGATTCTATACCTGGAAAACCCCATCATCTTGGCCCAAAAGCTTTTTAAGCTGATAAGCAACTTCAGAAAAGTCTCAGGATAAAAAATCAATGGCAAATGTCACTAACGTTTCTTTTTTGCTTTGAGACCAAGTCTCATTGTGTTGCCAGGCTGGAGTGTAGTAGCGCATCCTCGGTTCACTGCAACCTCCAACTCCCTGGTTCAAGCGATTCTCCTGCCTCAGCCTCCCAAAGTGCTGGAATTACAGGCGTTGAGACATGGTACCTGGCCAAAAATTGCTAACATTTATATACACCAACAACAGGCAAGCAGAGAGCCAAATTATGAATGAACTCTCTTTCACAATTGCTGCAAAAAGAATAAAATACCTAGGAATACAGCTTACAGGGTTTTAAGAACGTTAAGTTAATGTCTGGCTGAGTTAACCTCTTTGCTGTGGCACAAGCGAGCCATAGGTATTTTCACCAATTATGAAGCGGGTTCACTGTGCAACGGCTACAAACTTTTCTGAGTACAATGAGACCAAACACATTCATACATAAATCCCATGAAGTGAATTTATTATTTACAAATAGGAAACAAAAGACAACAGAAGTCTAGGATTCAACATGAACTGCTACAAGATCAGAAAAACTATCCAGAGCAGATGGATGGAGTCTTGACCCCAAGTGCTTCACCTGGACTACAACTGAGGGACCCCAAAAAGCAGCCCACCTTGGGTTTTATATCCCAGGATGTGCTTTGCTGGACAAAAGTGTTAAAGGTCATTCTGTTTCGAGCAGGGACTGTAACAAAGCCTGGGCCATTCTGGCCAGTGTAACCTGGTATCAGGATATTGTATTCCCAGCGTATTGTACAGTTATCTTGAGAACTACCAGTTAGAAAGGGAGGAAAACTGGGTTGATCTGAGACTACCTAGAAAACTGCCCTGCACCCTTAAAACTGCAGGATCGGGATATTTGTTGTGACAGAGGCACAGGCAGTAGCAACAGAATGTTCTTGTGAGCCGTCTACTAGTTTTCTAGTACCGGCTTGACCGGAGCATGGCACCTGACTGCTTTTGTTTCCTTTCAATGGAAATTGCTTCAGAGTATTTTGTTTCTACATATATAAAGTTGCAGTATGTGATCACTGGCAATGTAGATGATCTGCATGGTTAAAGGAAAGCGTTCAGGAGCCCGTCAACACACACTGGAAATCACCTAATCCTCCAGAGTGCCACTCAATATTCCTGGGGTTAGCATCACAGGCAGTAAGGCCATATGTCTAAGACCATCAAGACTTGCAGTCCAAAGATTAGACTTTTAACATGCTGATAAGCAGCAGTGGTAAGAAAAGCCCACACACTAGCTAGGAATTTTGCAATGAAAAGAGCTAAGATGCTCCTTCATATGCTTTGGCAGGGGCTAATATCAAACTATCCCATTTTCTTTACTCATCAGTGCCTGAACCATGAGGCACCATAGATGTACACCTCATCAGGAGAGTGTACAGGACAGCAGCAAGGGCAGTAGCGGCGCAAGGAACAAACAAGGCCACTACTTCTGCCTGTGTGACAGTAGCTATTGTCTTGGGAGTGCACAATTAATAATGTTCACACGGCTGCCCTAAGCATACAGTGATGGTGACCAGAGTAGATGTAGTGACTGCAGAGATATAGCCTGATTCTTGCTAATTAGGACTTAAGTGTTGGCTTATGTGCTGTGATTTTGTGCATTAATAAGCCAGGGCAGCAAACCTGTCAGCTAAGCACAGGACAAACCTGACAAATGTCATGCTGGGATGCAATTAAACATTCATGTCTAGGAGATGAGAGCATTTTAGTGGGGAAGAGATGACAACACCTGATAAAGACCACGCAACACTGTGCAGACCAAAGTGAAAGCCCATCATCAGCTCATGGCTGTGACCCAGGTGACTTCTGGTGTATTATGGAACCAGTTAGCCAGCAGCAGTTAAAGCTGAGCAGGTGTCCTGCATGATGGTTGGTCCATTCCATTTGCGTTGTCAATTGTTTCAACAGTGTCTCATGTACCCCATTGGTGACAAAGGAATTAGCACCCTAGGTCTACCGGCACCATTAACCACGTGACATTTATTACTAAACAGGTAAGAGAGACATCAGTTATTAGTTACATATAGGAGGACAGTGTAAGCTCCCACAGACCCAAACAGGGATTAAAGTTGGGAGCAGAGAGTGGTATAGTGTTTAAAAAGTGAGGATGTTCCTTTGTTCCCACAGGAGTATGTGACTGGTTTGTCTGCTGGCTGGTAGGGAACTGAATCACGTGATACTGACTGGTAAGACTATAGTATTGTAATATATTATAAACTATAATGCCATAATGGTGTAATACTGTATACTATAATACCAAAGGCATTTATGAAAAATCCAACCCTATCATTAAATGTGACTGTGAGACTGAATGCTTTCTCCCTCAGATTAGTTACAACATTGTCCTATCAGTTCTCTCTCCTTCATTCAAAGTGAACTATCCAAATAAAAAACAGAAATAATAAAGAGTAAAGGGAAACAAACGCAAAGAACTCACATGAAATGATACTCTATGACAAACTTGATCTACTTAGGAATTAATACCAACTCATTATTAGCAAAAAACAAACATCTTTACACCAAGAGTTGTTTTTCCTTTAATAAAAAAAGGTGGAATGTATACAGTGGACAAGGGATAACCAAAATTTGCCAAATTAGGTTAGTAAGAAAATCCCAACAATTAACATTCATTATTCACTGGTCCATTAATCACAGGACAATACATAAAAATTAAACTTACTTACATATTAGAAAAACATCAAAATTCAACCATGAATCCAGCACATTACCAAATGAATAGACAAAAATTCTACCAACAAACTTAAGAAAATATCATTACCTATTAAAGTACTATTGCTTAAAGAATATTTACAGAACTCTTATCTCAATGTTTCCCTGCAAAATAAGTTGAAACATATACTCAAGATTCCATAAAAATGAGCACTGATTAAAAAAGGAATACCTGTAACTTGCATAACATTTCATATATGTGCATTTTTTTTTCAAGCACCGTACGATAATTAATTTGCATCAGGCTTTCTGCATTAGAAAAACTTCATTTATAGAACTTCTTTCCAGTGGGAGTTTTCACATGACTTTTCAAGTAAATGTTAAAACTGAACATTCTTGTAGTTTCCAAACTATTAGAGTTTTAATCCTGTGTACATTCTTGCATTGACAAGGTCCAGCTTCATTGTGCATTTTCATATGTCCTTGAAGGGGTATGAGAGGCACGAAAGCATTTCCACATTCTGGACAATCACAGGGTTTTTCTCAGGAATGAGTTTATGTCTTCAAATGGAATAGAACAACTGAAGGCCTTACCACAAGTTTAAATTCAAAAGGCTTTTCTCCACTGTGAGTCCTCCCAAGTCTTCAAAAAAAAAAAGAAAAATCTGAAGGCTTTACCGCATCATCTTACATTCTTAAGGTTTCTCTCCAGTGTGAGCTCTTTCGTGTTTATGAGTGAAAAGGAAAGAGTAAATGCTTTACCACATTTCTTACATGAATAAGGCTTTTTGTCCCCCCAGTGGCTTATGTCCTTGAAAAAGAACTAAGATAACTAAATGCTTTTACACATTTCTTACATTCATAAGGATTCTCGCCAGTATTTTTTTTTTTTTTTTTTTTTTGAGACAGGGTCTCACTCTGTCACCCAAGAGGCTGGAGTACAGTGGCAGGATCTCAGCTCACTGCAGCCTCGACTTACCAGGCTCAAGTAATCCTGCTATCTTAGCTTCTCAAGTAGCTGGGACTACAGGCATGTGCCAACAGACCTGTCTAATCATTTTATTTTTAGTAGAGATGGGTTTTGTCATGTTGGACAGGCTGGTCCCGAACTCCTGACCTCATGTGATCTGTCCCCTCAGCCTCCTAAAGTGCTAGGATTACAGGTATGAGCAATCACACCTAATTTGTTTGTTTGTTTGTTTTTTTGAAGATAGGGTTTCACTCTGCCGCCAGAAGGCTGGAGTGCAGCAGCAGGATCTCAGCTAACTGCAGCCTGAACCTCCCAGGCTCAAGTGATTCTCCCATCTCAGCCCCTCAGGTAGGTGGGACGAGAGGTTTGTGCCACCATGCCCAGCTAATTATTTTATTTTTTGTAGAGACAGGGTTTCACCATGTTGCCCAGGCTGTTTCACATTGTTTAAATCCAGGCTGGTTATAAACTTCTGGGCTCAAGCAATCCACACACGTTGGCCCTCCCAAACTGCCAGGATTACAGGCATGAGCCACTGCACCCGGCCTCTACATCATGACTTCTTTCATGGTGAGTAAGGTGACAGGAACGAGTGCAGGCTTTACCACATTTCTTACATTCATAGGGCTTTTCCCCAGTATGAATTCTTAAATGGAGGTGAAGGGAATTGGGACGGCTGAAGGCTTTACCACATTTTTTACATTCATAGGGTCTCTCTCCAGTATGAATGCTTCCATGGTAATGAAGGGAACTGGAACAACTGAAGGCTTTATCACATTTGGTACATTTATAGGGTCTTTCTCCAGTGTGAGTCCTTTCATGAGTTTTAAGAGAACAAGAAAATCTGAATGTTTTCCCACCTTCCTTAGATTTGTAGGGTTTCTCTCCAGTGTGAGTTCGTTCATGTATTAGGCAGTAACTGGAAGCAGTGAACGCTTTACCACACTGTTTACATTTATAGCGTTTTTCTCCTGTGTGAGTTCTCTGATGTCTTTCAAATGCACTGAGAACATAACAAGCTTTTCCACATATCGTACATTTCTAAGCTGGATTTCCACTGTGCATTAGCATGTGTCTTCTAACATCTGGAACGGAAATGAAGAATTTCCCACACTGCTCACATTCATATTGCTTCTCTCCGTATGGTTTGTATCCTGAGTGAGCTAGAATATGTCTATTAAGGAGGGAATGAGGTATAAAGACTTTTCCACAAATACTGCATTCACATGGTTTTAATCCGGTACAAATGTTCTTGTTCAGATCAAGATCTGGAATTTGGCTGACACACAGTCTCTGTACCATATGATTTCTGTAAAAAAAAAAAATGACAAGCACATTATTGTTGGTTTATTAATAACTTTATACTTAACAGGTCTTAGACTTACCATGCTACCAATATCAGGGGAAATGCATTTTTTTGCCATGACTGAATTATTTGAAAGTAAATGGGTTGACTACTGAGAATGTAGCTACCACCTGCATGGCTATGACCAAAAGAGTAATATTCAGATACACAGTTTTGTAGTACTGTTTCCAAGTAAACTGTTTCTCAAACACTGCTACATTGAAGTAAGTCACATTTTGGGTGAAATTTTTCTAAAAGTAAATAAATTTCAAGTGGCTCTTATTTGTCTTGATTGCTTGTTTTTAAGTTCATGACACGCTAAGATTCCT
Source organism: Cacajao melanocephalus (assembly GCA_963573385.1). Classification (NCBI taxonomy): domain Eukaryota; kingdom Metazoa; phylum Chordata; class Mammalia; order Primates; family Pitheciidae; genus Cacajao; species Cacajao melanocephalus. Next base: position 21,454 of record CAUYLG010047454.1, on the reverse strand, counting down.
TCAGAGGACTTTATTTCCTCTTCTCAGTGCAAATTACCTTATATCTTTCCCAGGTTTTTTGAAGTAATCTTCAATATTCTGGTCTTTCCATTTGTTTCCTAAAATGGACACCCATAAAATTACCATGAATTATTAGAAACTACAGAAACCTTACTAGAGTGAATGTCCACTGTACACAGTGCCCACGCCTGATTTATTTACCAAATCATTCCCTTGCCACATTCCAAATCATAAATAGCACCGATGACCAAGAAATACTTCTGTAAGTAAGTGAAAAGTATGTCATTCTTACCAACATCGGCGACGTTCCTGCAGGTTTCCTCCATTGCTTCTCTGTAGAGATTCTTCTGAGAAGAATCTAGCAAAGCCCATTCCTCCTGGGTAAAGTTCACGGTCACATCCTCAAAAGCCACTGAGTCCTAGAACATCCAACACATGTGGATAGAAGGATGTGTGAGACTGACAGCACTGGGAATCTATACTCAATTCATAAGCTGTTTACATGATTCTGTAATTTCCAAGCATCTATTCTGCCTTGATTGTCACAACTCTTATTCTGTTCACACACACTCCCTCCTACATAGCAGTACTAATGCTAGAACTGAACTACTCAAAAAGGCAACAGCAAAGTAGCAACATCCATTTCATTAGAGAATCCAGGGAGTAAGATGTACTGCTAAGTTACCCCTTAATTTCACTTTGTACATTTCAAGTATCTGTCATAATAAAGTCCTACCTGATGTGCATAAGTGAGTTAATATTATCAGCCCTAAGACTACTTATTCTTAAAAATGCCTGCTCACAAAGTTCAATCTTTGTATTAGGAACCTACATTTTGAAAAGGATTCTACCAACTTAATAATGACTCACTGCATCTAAATGGTTTATGCAATGTATTTGCCAAACCTTTTTCTGCTAAAGGTCTATTATTTTGTGTCACTGCAATGGTGCTTAGGGAACCAGACACAAAAACACAGTCTGAACACTAAGTGTTTAATGAGTTTCCTCGATAGGCAATATTTTACGTGTGCTGTCACTTGTTAACTGGGGAGCTGAGCCCATTCCATGTGATGACATCAAGAGAGAACAGGTTTATTAAATTTACTTCAATAGTAAATAAAACCAATAATTGATATTTAACAATACTAATACAATAATTTTTAAATTTCTATTGCACAATGTCAAGGCAGATGGAGTAAGAGGAAATATGGCACATGTTTTTTAAAATGACATTAATGTCACCAAGATGTCACCACTTCCAGATGCTATTCTTAAGAAATCACATAAATTCCCAAATCGGGCTTTTTTAGGCAAGAAAAACTACTTTTTCGTACCTAGTAAAAATGACAAATGTCATCTAACATACTTCTAAGATTTTTCAAACAAAAATATTCATGACAGTACAGTACTAGAAGAGAGATGAGCAAACAGACCAAAGGAAAAAAGTCTTCAATGACCCAGCATAAATATGGAAAGTTGATTAACATAGAGCAGGCAGTGCAGAATAGAAAAAGAAATCACATGCGCTTTAAAATATGAGGCAAACCCAGCTGGTATCTACTTGGGAAAATGCATTGCATTCTTTTCTATTACATGAATAATAATCAATGTATTACATATCCAAATATTTTCATATTTGGATCAAATCAGAAATCTTTCAGAAGTCACAGGAAGATTTTTTTAATGAAAGATTAGGTAGAATCTTTCTTATGTAAGAAAAAAGCGATAAAGGAACTGACAAACTCAAACATATTAAAATTAAGGGAATAAAAAGAAAATACAGTGGGCCAGGCTTGGTGGCTCACACCTGTAATCCCAGTACTTTGGGAGGCTGAAGCGGGCAGATCACCTGAGAAGGAGTTCAAGACCAGCCTGGACCAACATGGCGAAACCCCATCTTTACTAAAAATATAAAAATTAGCTAGACGTGTTGGTAGGTGCCTGTAATCCCAGCTACTTGGGAGGCTGAGGCAGGAGAATTGTCTCAGGAAGGCAGAGGTTGCAGTGAGCCGAACCGAGATCACACCACTGCCCTCTAGCTTGAGCAACAGAGTGAGACCCTGTCTCAAAAAAAAGAGTGGAACAAAAATCTGTAATACATGCAATACTGAAGAATTAAGAGTGCAGAGTAAGATGAATAAATGATTTTAAAATGAGAAAATATTAATAAGCAAAACACACTTAACAGAAAATGAGAGACTATATATGTAAAAGGTCCATCTACTTAATAATGAGGAAATAGCCAAATAAAATGTCAAATGAATGTTTGATACTGATTAGAAGGAAAAAAAAAAAAGTCAGAGAATCTCAAGTGATAATGACCATAGGCAAGCAAATAAAGTTGTGCATGAATGAGGAAGTCACTGGTACACTTCATCGCTATTTTTGGTAGTTTAAACTTACCACAATCTCCAGCCTGGTAATTTTTCTCTGAAATCCAGAGAATTTATTGTGCATCTGTACTTGGGCACTGACATAAAATTATAACAGTATTCCTCCCAAGAGCAAAAAACAGACTAGAAAGAGCACAAACACCGTAACTATTGCAATAAATGAGGAAAGCGGCCCACAGCCTCAGACACTAGCATGTGTGAAATATAATAAAGTAAGGAAAGCATGGATAACCTTTACATTGTAATTCCATTCATACTCAGTTATTGAAAGTTCAAAGGAGGCAAAGCTAAAAGAACACTGGGTTGTGGCAAAAGAAAGATGGTAAAGATGTGAAAAATAGCCAACGAATCAGGATAGTGGTCATGCAAGAGGTGAGATGAAGATGAGTCTGGGACGGACCATCAGAAAACTAATCACTGCTCAAGACCCAGTCAGGGATCCTGATAACGATTTCAAAAATGTTTTTATTATTACTAAAACTCATGAGAAATGCTATTTATTTATTTATCAATCAATGAATAGCTTTAGGGGTCAGTTAGTTTTTGGTTAAATAGGTATACTGTATAGTGATGAAGTCTGGGCTTTTAGTGCACACGTGACCCTGAGTATGCAGTGTACCCAGTAGGTGAAAATGCTTTATTCATTTATCTCTGACTATAATTCATGATAAAAATTTAAACCATTAATTAAAATTCAAAAAACCACACAGTGTATATGTTTGTCCTGTAATGTGGTGATCTAAATTTCAATTTACAGATTTTGCAGACAAAGAAAAGAAAGCAGCAGAGCTCAAAGCAGCAACTCTCCAGCAATCAGCAGGTCAAAGTGCATGCTGCACATCAGGCAACAGTTAGAGCAAGAGCAGACAGACCCACAGGGTGGTGGGCAACATAGGTTTAGAAAACTTAAACTGTAATTAGTGAATTGCATAAGTTTGCGAATTAAAATTTCCAGGGTGCCCAGTTTCAAGGGTTCCCACAAATTTGTGAGCTTTACCTCCAGAAACACTTCCAGGCTCTCAGAGTAAAGATCACAGAAAAATTACTTCCTGCTTCCAGCAAGAAGAAAAGCAGCCATTTTCAAACACGCCCAGATAATTCTGTTCTTTTTAACAGTCCTGTCTTCAAAGGATACTATTTCTCTATAGCTTAACCAACTGAGATTTTACCAGAGCCAAAGGTCCTGGGTAAGATAAATGCCCAATTCCATCTCCCTCTAATTTTTCTGACTCAATTAAAAGGACTAAGGGCTGAGAAGTATTTATGAAGTACTATATCAATATCAGCAGAATACACATATAACACCAGAACACAACTAAAAGAACTGTATGCCTCAGACTTTATTTAAGAAGTCTGTAAGGATACATCAGTAAGTGGGTAACATGTACGAAGACTACTGAATCATGAAAAAATAGAAAATCTGAACAGACCTACTCTTGGAGATTGACATAATAATCAAAACCCCACTCAAACAAATACAAATCCAGTACCAAACAGTTTCATTGCTTAAATTTACCTAACATTTAAAGAAAAATTAATACTAATCCTCCTTAATTTCTTCATGATAATTCATTGGCAGGAACACTTCCAAACTCATTCAGTAAAGCTAAAATTGTGCTGACATGAAAAATTAACAAACACTAAAAGAAAATTAACACAAATATCCTTTATAAATATCGATGTTAAAATCCTCAAATAGGCTAGGTGCGGTGGCCCATGCCTGTAATCCCAGCACTTTGGGAGGCCGAGGCGGGAGGATCACAAGGTCAGGAGTTCAAGACCAGCCTGACCAATACAGGAAAACCCCATCCCTACTAAAAATACATTAGCCAGGTGTGGTGGCGCATGCCTGTAGTCCCAGCTACTCGGGAGGCTGAGGCAGGGGAATCTCCTCAACCTGGGAGGCACAGAGGTTGCAGTAAGCCAAGATCATGCCACTGCACTCCAGCCTGGGTGACAGAGTGAGACTCCATATAAAAAAAAAAAAAAAACAGGCCAGGTGCAGTGGCTCACACCTGTAATCCCAGCACTTTGGGAGGCCGAGGTGGTTGGACATGAGGTCAGAAGTAAAAAACCAACTTGGCCAAAATGGTGAAACCCTGTCTCTACTAAGAATACAAAAATTAGCTGGGCGTGGTGGCGGGTGCCTATAACCTCAGCTACTTGGAAGCTGAGGCAGAGAATTGCTTGAACCCAGGAGGCAGAGGTTGCAGTGAGCCAAGATCACACCACTGCACTCCAGCCTGGGCAACAGAGTGAGGCTCCATCTCAAAATAAATAAATAAATAAAATAAAATAAAATAAAATAAAATAAAATAAAATAAAATAAATCCTCAAATGAATACTAGAAATTATATTTGGCAGTATATTAAAAAGATTATACACCATGACCAAATGAGATTAATCCCTAAAATGCAAGAATGGTTCAACCTATGAAAATCAATATAATACACCACATTAGCAAAATAAACACCATAATGATCTTACTTGACGCAGAAAAAGCATTTGACAAAATACAAGACACACTTATAATAAAAGCATAGGACAAACCAGTGCTAGAGGAAAACTACCTCGATATAATAAAGGCCATATATTAAAAAAAAAAAACACAGGAACACCAAAATCAGTGGTGAAATAAAAAAAGGTTTTCCTATAAGAACAGGAAGAAAAAAAAAGACATCTGCTTTGATCACTTTGTTCAAGACAGTATAGAAAATTCTAGTCATGAGCAACTAGGCGACAAAAAAGGGGGAAAAGGAAGAAGAAAATAAATGCATCCATACTGGAAAGGAAGACATAAAAATTATCTCTTTACAGTAATCATACATGTAGAAAATCCTAAAGGTTGTACACAAACACAAGAAAAAATACTCCCAAATATTAGAAACTAATAAATTTAGCAAAGCTGCAAGATAAAAAAAAAAAAAGTCAACACGCAAAAATCAGTTGCGTTTATATATACAAACTGAATAATCTGAAAAGGAAATTAATACCATTAACATAATTGAAATAATACTCAGAAATTAGGCAAAATATTTGCACACTGAAAACTACAAAATTTTGAAAGGAATTAAAGATACAAATAAGGACACCTTGTGTTCATGGGTTGGAAGACTTAATTTTGTGAAGATGTCACTACTACCCAAAATGATAGGCAAACTCAATTTAATCCCTACCACACTCCCAATGACATTGCTTTTACAGAAATAGAAAGCACCATCCTAAAATTCGTATAGAATACCAACAAACACCAACAGTGCAAACAATTTAGAAAGCAAAGTTGGATGTCTCACTCTTCCTGATTTCAAAACTTACTCAAAGTTACAGTAATCAACGCAGAGCGGTGCTGCCAGAAAGACAGACATATACACAAAGGAAACGGAAAGGGCAGCCCAGAAAAATACCCTCCATATCATACACTGATTTTCAGCAAGCTGCCAGGATCATTCAGTAGAAAGTCTTTAGAAAAAATGACGCTGGAAAACTGGATATTCACAAGCAGAATTATAAAGCTGAATTCTAACATTACACCATATCCAAAAATGAAATCAAAATGGTAGCAGGTCATGGTGGTGCACACCTGTCATAGCTGCTTGGGAGGCTGAGGCATAAGAATGCCTTCAGCCTGGGAAGCAGAAGTTACAGTGAGCTGAGATGGCACCACTGCACTCCAGCCTGGGCAACAGATCGAGACTCTGTCAAAAAAGAAAAAAAAAAGAAAAGAAAAAGAAATCTAGGGCTAGGCATGGTGGTTTACACCCATAACCCTACCAATTTGGGAGACTAGGGGAGGATTGTTTGAGCTCAGGAGTTCGAGACTAGCCCGGGCAACATCGGGACACCCCATCTCTATTAAAAAGAAATTCTAGCCAGGCATGGTAGTGGGTGCCTGTAATCCCAGCTACTCAGGAGGCTGAGGCAGGAGAATCAATTGAACCTGGAGGCAGAGGTTGCAGCGAGCCAAGATCCACCACTGCACTCCAGCCTGGGTGACAAAGTGAGACTCTGTCTCAAAAAAAAAAAAAAAAACCCAACAAAAATCGCCAGGCATGGTGACACATGCCTATGGTCTCAGCTACTCAGGACTCAGAGGGGAGGACAACTTGGGCCCAGGAGGGAGAGGCTGCAGTGAGCTGTAATTGTGCCACTGCACCCCAGCCTGGGTAACAGAGCAAAACCCTGTCTCAAGGAAAAAAAAAAAAAAAAAAAGGATCGCAGACATTTTTAGGTAAAAATACAAGCAAAAGTAACATTAAATTTTGAAATATTTCCTGCATATGACACCAAAAGCTCAGTCAACAAGAAAAAACAGACATTTGACAGTGTCGAAATTAAAAACTGTTGTCCCTCAGGTGCTATTAATAGAATAAAAAGGCAATCTATGGAATTGTTAAAAAAATTGTAAATGATAAATCTATCTGGCAAGGTGTTCATATCCAGAATGAATAAAGACTCAGCATTTCACACAATTAAAGCCCCTAGTACACTGGGAGTAGCAGAAATCTTCCTCAAGGCGCTAGAAGACATCCGTAAAACCCCACAGCTAATATCATACTTAAAAGACTAAAAGTAGCCAGGCGTGGTGCACCTGTAATCCTAGCACTCTGGAAGGCCCAGGCGGGCAGATCACCTGAGTTCAGGAGTTCGAGACCAGCCTGATCAACATGGAGAAACCCTCATCTCTACTAAAAATACAAAATTAGCCAGGCATGGTGGTGCATGCCTGTAGTACCAGCTACTTGGGAGGATGAGACAGGAGAATCGCTTGAATCTGGGAGGCAGAGATTATAATGAGCTGAGATTACACCACTGCACTACAACCAGGGCAACAAGAACGAAACTCCATCTCAAAATAAAAAATAAAAAAAAGACTAAAAGCTTCCTTTTTATGATCAGAAACAAGACAAGGATGCTTGGTCTCATCACTGCTATTCAACATAGCAAGAGAGGGCCAGGCGCAGTGGCTCATTCCTGTAATCCTAGCACTCTGGGAAGCCAAGGTGAGCAGATTACCTGAGGTCAGGAGTTCGAGACCAGCCTGGCCAACATGGCAAAACCCCGTCTCTACTAAAAATACAAAAAAAAATAGCCAGGTGTAGTGGTGAACACCTGTAATCCCAGCTACTCGGGAGGCTGAGGCAAGAGAATCACTTGAACTCAGAATGTGGAGGCTGGAGTGAACCAAGACAGCACCATTGCACTCCAGCCTGGATGAAAGAGTGAAACTCCATCTCAAAAAACAAAACAAAACAAAATAGTAAGAGAGGTGATATCAAGCTTGGAGGTGCAAAATATATAAAATTTTACTTATACATACTTGCAATTAAATTATCTGAAAATGCAGTTAAAGAATAAAGTCCATTTACTATAGTATCCAGAGAATACATAGAAATAAATTTAATAAAGTATAAAACTTCTCTGAAAACCACAAAGTTTGTTGAAAGCTGAAGATGTTTAGAAAAAAAATCCCATTCTCATGGATTAGTAGGACTAATATAATTAAGATTGCAATATTCCCCAAAAATCAACAGATTTATTGCAATCCTATCAGAAACCAAGGTTACCACCTTGCTGAAACTGAAAACCAGATGTGGAAATTCATATAGCATTGCAAGGAACTCAGAACACCCTGAAAATCTTGAAAAAGAGCAAAGTCAGAAAACACACACTTCACAATTTCAAAACTTGCTTCAAAGTGAAGTAACCAAGATCATGTGGTAACGGCACAAGGAAAGTCGTTCAGATCAATAAAACACTACAGACTCCAAGAGGCTGAGATCAGCCAGTAGAAAGGCAGAGAGTATCTACTCCAAACACCTGTCCCTTCACAGAAACAGGAAAAACAAGCCTGTCAGAACAACTTTGTCAAAACTCTTGAAAACCAATAAAGGTTTACAGCAAGTATGTGAATGCAGAATGAAGAAAAACAGCAGAAAACAGCAGAAAAGCCTCTTGAAGTTTTCAGTTGTCCTTGCCTGAGCCTCCCTGCTCAGTGCCAATTTTCAAAACAGCAATGTGAGTTTGTAGTTCCACAGAGAGAAGGGCAGATCTGACTTGCAAATTAACGTATCTTTATGGTATAATCTGTCTGAGGCTACTGGCAGGTCTGAAATGAGGCTCTGTTCTCTATTTCGTCTAAGCTGGGAGCCAATCGGTGTAAGAAACATGGCAGGAATTGCTTGAAAACACGAAATAAATAAAACACCCACAGGCCCCTGAAACAACAGATTATGACTGAGACACGCGTTAGAACACCTAAAGCCCGGGAAGGAATGCTGGAGTAAATGTTGGTTGTTTTTATTTTATTATTATTATTACTTCTTTGAGATGGAGTTTCGCTCCTGTAGCCCAGGCTGCAGTGCAATGGCGCGATCTCAGCTCACTGCAACCTTTGACTCCTGGGTTCAAGTGATCCTCCTGCCTCAGCCTCCCGAGTAGCTGGGGTTACAGGCACCTGCCACCATGCCCAGCTATTAAATTCTGTGTATTGTTATTAGAGACTAGGTTTCACTATGTTGAAAACCTAGGCTGGTCTCAAACTCCTGACCTCAGTTGATCCACCCACCTCAGCCTCCCAAAGCGCTGGGACTATAGCCGTGAGTCACCACCCCCAGACTGGATCTTTATTAATACGTAATATCTATGAGGTATCCAAGTCCAGAAATCAACTCGCCAGTTTTGTACATGATTCTGTATGGAGATCAAACTAAAGTTAAGAATTTAGGCCTTGGAAATGGATTAGATTACATCTACCTGAGCTTATTTTAAAAAGAAAACAAGGGAAAGAGAGAAAGATGGAGAAAGAGAGAGAGAGAGACAGACAGACAGAGACACAGAGAGAGGCAAGCAGATCATAAGGTCAAGAGATTGAGACCATCCTGGCCAATATAGTGAAACCCTGTCTCTACTAATAATACAAAAGGTTAGCTAGGCATGGTGGCACACGCCTGTAGTCTTGCTTGAACCTGGGAGGCGGAGGTTGCAGTGAGCCAAGATCGCACCACTGTACTCCACCCTGTTTATTTTGTTATAATCCTTAAAAAAAAAAAAAAAAAAAAAAAAGATTTACCTGAGCTTATTTTAAAAAGAAAAAGAGGGAGAGAGAGAGTAAGAGAGAAAGAGAGAGACAGGGACAGAGAGAGACAGAGAGAGAGAGAGAGAGACGAAACACAGAGGGACAGAGGAAGAGACACAAAGAGAGACAGAGAAAGAGAGAAAAAAAGAGAGAGATAGAGAGGCAGAGAGAGACAGACAGATGAGAGAGACAGAGGAAGAGAGAGAGAGGCAGAGAGAGACAGAGACAGAGAGAGACAGAGAGAGAGAGAGAGAGACGAAACACAGAGAGACAGAGGAAGAGACACAAAGAGAGAGAGAGAGAGAAAAAGAGAGAGACAGAGAGGCAGAGAGAGACAGACAGATGAGAGAGACAGAGGAAGAGAGAGACAGAGAGGCAGAGAGAGACAGAGACAGAGAGAGACAGATGAGAGAGACAGAAACAGGAAGAGAGAGACAGGCGCAGAGAGAGACAGCAAGAGAGAGAGACAGAAGCAGAGAGACGGACAGACAGACAGAGAGAGAGAGGAGGAGGAAAGGGATACTCAACAGATAGTTACACATATCTTACATGCTTTTCATGCCATCAACAGTGGCCTGCATATGCTTTTAAAACAACAACAACAAAAACAGCAGCAGCAGCAGCAACAGACAAAGAAACAGACAGAGAAAGAGCAAGACAGAGAGAGAGAGAGAGGATAGGAAGAGAAAGAAGGGGGTACTCAAGAAGTAATTACACGTATTTTATAATGCTTACGATGCCACAGACGCTGGCCAGGGTAGGCTTTGAAAACAACAGCAGCAATAGCAGCAGCAGCACTCATGGATTTCCAGAAAATGAGACCTTATGGAGCACCGTTTACATCAACCTGGGAGGCGGGGGCTGCAGGGAGCCGAGACTCATGTCACCATGAAGTAAGCGCTCTCAAACAGAGTTAATGTTTTACTGAGTTTCATAAAATTCAAAACCAGGTTTCTGTTTGTTGGTGAACATAATGAAAACTACTTCCAGAAACGCAAAGAAAAGACAGATGTCTACCAAGATCGAAGTTTTTAGTATGTACCGAGGCTAATACTGTAAACGCTCTGTGCCCTAATTCCTAAACTGTAAGATGGTTTAATGTATCTACTTTCTACATTTAAAAAAATGTACTGTGCCATTGAGGAACTCAGAACATTGCAGAGCACGTATTAACTTTCCATTGGTTTCCTGATTTTTAAATAGTTACCATTTTATAATTTTCTCTCATTTAGTTTGAAGCTTACTAGGATTGTGTCACTGATACGTATGTATATATACATACACATATATACATGACATGTCATCGACATATATGTATGTTTTATATGTGCATATACATACATATTTGTATATACGAATGTGTGCCTGTTAATTTTTTGACCAGTAAAAACTACATAATTATGTATTGTATAGATCATAATAAGTATATAATAATATGCTTAATAGGTATATATATTTTATATATAGTGTATATAAAATAGGCATATATATTGTATATATATTAATAGGTATATTATAATATTATTGTAATATAGATATTGTAAAACATTTAATACAGTTAAGTTGATGAACATTTATGTCACCTCACATGCTTATGGTTTTTGTAGTGAGAGCACTTGAGGTCTCCTACTGTTGTAGCAAATTTTAAGCATACAAAACACTGTTATTAACTACATTTTAAAGCTATACATTAGATCCCCAAAACTTATTTATAACTTAAAGTTTGTACTCTTTGAACATCTTTATCTTTTTTTCTACCTCCAGACCTGGTCATTACCATTGTACTCTCTGCTTCTATAAGTTGAACCTTTTTAGATGCTTAAGTGAGGACATGCAGTGTTTGTCTTTCTGTGCCTGGCTTATTTTGCTTAGCATAATGTCCCCAGGTCCATTCATATTGTTGAAATAGCAGAATTTCATTCTTTTTTGATGGGTGAATAATATTTGGTTGTCTATTTATACCAAATTTTCTTTATCCATTCAGCATCCACAGGTAAGTCGTTTTTCAGAAAAATCCTTGACAGTTGTGAATAATGCTGCATTGAATACAGAGGTGCAGATATTTATTTGAGATACTGATTTTGTTTATATACAGAAGTGGAACTGCTGGATTGTACAATAATTCTATCTTTTTAAAATAACGTCTATGCTAGTTTTCATAGTGACTCTTCCAGTTTACAACTCATTAAGAGTGTACAGAGCCTGACGCAGTGGCTCATGCCTGTAATCCCAGCAGTTTGGGAGGCTGAGGTGGGTGGATCAACTAAGGTCAGGAGTTTGAGGCCAGCCTGAGCAATATAGTGAAACCCCACCTCTACTAAAAATATGAACATTAGCCAGGTATGATGGTATGCCCCTGTAGTCCCAGCTACTTGGGAGGCTGAGTCTGGAGAATTGCTTGAACTTAGAAGGCGAAGGTTGCAGTGAGCTGAAGATCGCACCACTGCACTCCATCCTGGGTGACAGAGAGAGACTCTGCCTCAAAACAAAAGAGTGTACAGAAATATTTTGTCACATCCTTTTTAACATTTGTCATATGTCTTCTTTTTGATATTAGCCATTCTAACTGCTGTAGAGTTATGATTATCAAAATAAGAAAATGCAATTTTCTGATGAATGGCAATGTTTAGCATCTTTCTACACACCTGTTGGCCATCTGAATGTTTGTTAAAAAATATTCAGTCTTTTGTCTATTTTTTGTCGAATCTGACCCACAGACCCTGACCCAGTGATGGATGAACAAATGCACTCAGACACAGATATCCAGTGAAAGAGTGAGCTTAGAGGTCCGGGTCACTTGCAGACCCAGAGGAAGATCCTGTAAAGAGTCAGCAGCCATGGCTCTTACAAGCTGGTGCTCCAGGCATTTATTCAGTATAGATTTAATGACAGAGGCTTTGAGTCAACACACTTGTAGATTTTACGAATGATTAAAGGCCAGGTTCTGAGGTCTAAAGCAAACATCATTTGTGGATAATAACATTGTTGACCTTCCCCCCAAGTAGACAGCAGTCATGTGCCAGTAGATGTACAAAGATCTGTCTTAGGACCACATGGGTAAACAAGCTTTTTAGATAAACTCCCTCACATTCCATTCTGCCTCATTGTCTCTAGGTAAGAACTGCTGCCTTCAGCTTATTCATTCCCAAGGCTTTTGCAAAAACCTTCCAGCCTTCCAAGAAGGCTTGCGTCCTTTCCTCTGTAATTTTTCTCTTATAATTTCTCCTACCACTGTGACCAAACCCTTACAATTATTTAGTTGGGTATTATTATTGTTTTCCTTCTGATTTATATGAGTTTCTGTATATTTTGAATACTAACCTCTTATCACTTATGGTTTGTAAATATTTTTTCCCATCTTAGAGGTTTTCTTATCTTTTGCTGTGCACCATATTTTTAGTTTGATACAGTATAACTTTATGTTTGATTCTGTTGCTATACTTTTGATATCATATTTTAAAAAATCATTGCCAAGGCCAGTATCATGGAGGCTTTTCATATATTTTAAAGATTTGTGTATTTAAGTCTTTATTTTAATTTTTGTGTATGGTATAAGAAAGATGATCTAATTTTATTATTGTGCTTGCGAGTATCCAGTTTTCTCAGCACCAAATATTGAAGAGGCTATACTTGCTGCATTGTGTATTCATAGTACCCTTATCAAAGATTAACTTTAGATGCATAGATTTACTTCTGGGTTCTGTATTCTGTTCTGTTGGTTTTTGTGTTGGTTCCTATAAACATACCATTCTATTATTTTCACTGTAGCCTTGAAAATGTAGTTTTAAATAATAAAGTATAACGTCCCCAGATTTGGTTTTATTCCTCAGATTTGGTTTTATTGCTTTGGCCATTCTGTATTTCTTACGGTTTTATATACGTTGTAGACTTTATTTTTTACTACTATAAAAAGAGGCACAGGAATTTTGACAGGAAGTTGAATTAATCTACAGATTGCTTTGGATAATATGGCACTTAGGCAATATTCAGTCTTCCAGTCCATGAACATGTAATATATTTACATTTATTTGTGTCTTCTTTAATTAGTCTTTCATCAATATCTTATAGTTTTTATTGTAAAGATCCGTCACTCCATTAGTTAAATTTATTGCTAAGAAGTCTATTATTTTGTTGCTATTGTAAATGAGATTTTTTTCTTTTTTACTAGTTTGTTGTTAGTACATAGAAACAAAACTTAAATTTGTATGTTAATTGTATATTCTGCTCCTTTACTGAGTGCATTTATTAAACAATTTCTTAGTGTACTATTTGTGGTTTTATATATATAAGATTATGCCAGATATAAACAGTGACTTTTTCTTCTTTTCAATTTGGATTTTTTTAATTTTCTTGCTTATTCTATGTAGGACTTCCAGTTCTATGTTAAAATAGAACCGTTAGAATGGGCATAATATAGGCTTGCATTGGGTGTTTGTGCATTTGAAGGAGCAAACACCTCTTTTCATTTTTATAAACTGGTTTCAGTAGGTAAAGATCTTCATCTATTGGATCTCAAGGCTGATGAGATCTTTTTTGGGTTTGCAGTAAAAAGGGTTGTAGCTGGGTCACAAGAATGCTGCCAGATCTGCAGTGGGTTTTACCTTTAGTGGGCATGTCACCAGGAGCACATGTGTTGTGAGTCCTGTCATGTTTTGGGGCAGACTGGATTGTCTTCCGGACTTTGTCTGTGAAGCAGGCACTAGGGCAGGACTCTGCTATGTTGTGGGCCTAATACCAGATGCGTGAATGAGCCTGGCTCCCACTGAGTACCTACCAGTCTTGGAGTTCTATATATTCCACTGATATTGTGCTGAAAAAGTTTGTGTGTGTGTGTGTGTGTGTGTGTGTGTTGCCTTTATCTTTAGCACATGTTCTTTCTCAGGCCGTGGGTCACCCAGTGTACTCATCGTTTTCACTCCTTAAGGGACTTGAGTTGTTTCAAGTTTGTTTTATTATGACAATATTATTGTTGATTTTAACAAATAAAATTGAGGCACAAAATATACTTTTGAAGGTTTACTTGAGCCAAGTGAAGACTGCTGTGTGAAAGGCTCAGCTCCAAGTAAATGTACATATGAGTTCCATTTGGTCTTTGTTAAAAGCATGTTTTTAAAGGTAAAAGGGGCAACACAGAGTGGGATGGTACAATGTTTGTTGGAAATTCTCATTGGTTTACAAAAATAATATTTATTAGTGATTGGTTATGCATTGTTTGGCTGTAGGATATGAGTAATGGTGTACAGTGTGTGGCATTATTACGTTAATTTATAACTACTTGTGCTGTTAGTCTAGCATGCACAGAGCAGGCAGCTTTAAGAAATAATTACTTAGCTTGAGAGTCAAGGTGTGGGGAGTGGGACATGATTGCTTCTTCCTTCCTGTGCCCTTCTGGGTCTGATAATTAGAGGTAGATACTCAGATTAAAAAGTTTGTTGCCAGATGCTATGGCTCACACCTGGGATCCCAGTATTTGGGAGGCTAAGGCAGAATTGCTTAATCTCGGGAGTCTGAAACCAGCCTGGGGATCAAAGCGAGGCCTCATCTCTACTTAAAAAGTCAACCAGATGTAGTGGTGTGTGCCTGTAGTCCCAGCTACTCTGGAGACTGAGGTTACAGGATTGCTTGAGCCTGAGAGATTGAGGCTGCAGTGAGCTGTGATTGCACCACTGCACTCCAGCCTGGACAACACAGCAAGATTCTGTCTTTCAAAAAAGTTTGTTTTTTCTCATTGTTAATGAATTTTGTATCCCTAGTATGGAGCTTAGTGAGGGAGCTTTCCTAGAACAACCTAGGCATAAGTACCCCAAGCATGAGCTGCCAGGCTCAGTGGAGGAGGTAAATGACAGCAGAGTTCAGCATGGGCAGTGACTCAGTAACTCTTTTGGAACTGTGGAAAAAAGTTCATACATGTCCCCTTGGATACACCGGCAGCTTTCTTTTGATGCAGGCCATCCTTGCTCTTTAGTATTTTATACAGCATTGGACCAACTTTGGCAGAGAAGCTCTGTTCTAGGAGGACAAGAGTTCCAGTTTATACTGCAATCTTTGTCAAACTCTCCTCAAACTTATTCGAGTTAACACTTTTTTTTTCGTCTTAGGAGAGTTAGGAAGGATAAAGATACTTTTCTGAAGTGGAGAGTTGCCTCTCATTTGGCAAATCTTCACAGAATATAAAAGGCAAGCATCAAGTGTAATAGTCTGAGGCAAAATTGACTTGGTTACATTAATAGCTAGGTGGTCAGCAATACAGCAAGGAAAGAAGTAACAGAATAGATGAAAGAGTTAGATTTTTCTTAGCTTTAGTTTGGCCCATGACTCTGGAGGGGGTGGTGCTTTCTTGACTCAGGTGTGATGGGTCCATCCTTTTTTTTGCTGTCCAGACTGTAGTTTCAGTAGATAAGGTCCTTCCCAGGCTGGTTAGAGTTTTCCTTCTGTCCAACTTTTGACAAGGATGTGGTCCCCAGGCTGATGTTTGTGTGCTGGAAACCTATGCTAAAAGACCTTTAGTTCTGAGGGAAGGGAAAGTTGAAGATAAACCAAGTATATAATTTCTGAGAAACTGATTTTTTGTTTTAAATGTAGGGAGATCAGTAGTAGAATGTAGATAAGGCAATCCATAAGGCATCTCATAAGGGGATGGGCCTGTGGCTTTTCGGGGAGCACTTCACTCTTAACAGGGTAATAGGCCTTTCTGCTTCCCTGATGAAGGTGGGTGCCAGGGAGGATGATATTTCCATGTTATATCCAGTACCTGGGCTAATTTCTTAATGACATGTGCAATGAAATGAGTCCTATAATCTGAATCAATGTTCGCTATTAATCTAAACTTGAGTATAATATTTTCAACTAATGCCTTAACTACATTATTAGCAGTTGTACTTGAAATAGCTTCTACCCAATGAGTAAGGTAATCTGTTATTACTGGTAAATAATTTGGACCACCAAGTGGAGGCATCTCTGTGTAATCAATCTGGATACTTTGGAGTGGCCTTAAGCCTGGATTCCTTTCCCTAAGGGATAATTTATGTACATACATATATAGAGAGTTTACTAGTTTTCTTACACGCTAAGCAACTGTCTGTAACCCACTTGGCCAGTGTATAAATTCCTATATACCCTTAAACTCTGAGGGCTGTGTCACACATGGTTTGGGGCCTCCAATGGGATCCTTGATGCAGTTGGAACCAGATTCCCCTCATAAGGGGTTTGGATAACATTTCTCTCTGGTCTGGCAATATCCATTTTCCTTCTGAATTCTCATTAGTACCTATTTTTATTAGTTTTTAAACCAAAGAAAGCTAAACACCATTTAATATTTGACAGTGCTTCCTGGATAATTTTATACCAGAAAAGCCAAATTTCACCTTTATATTAGTGTGCTACTAATGTTAAACTTAATTTTGATAAAACCTTATAGACATATTTATTTAATTTTAATGTCTGACCATAAGGTAAGATTTTTATAGACTCTTTTTAACCTTGTATAATTTTTGTTAAAGAGCAGGTTAGTGAAAAAACAAAAACAAAACAAAACAACTGTTGTTTTTATTTTAATGTCCAGTTCACAGAAAAACTGGATGCCCCTTTAACTTTAGCCAGTGTTTACACACAGAATTTCCTTTATAGTTAACATTTTAAAACTTGCTTAAAGCTTTAAAACAAAATGAAACTTCTTAAAATATAGGTAGAAATCCACATTTTCATGCCTCATAATCCATTTACCAAAAGTATATTTTACTCTCCTTACACACCTTGCACATAAGCTGTTTCTTCAATGGTTTTACTTTCAGGAGGCCTAATTACTTTTAAATTATACATTTCTTGCCTAAATTCCCTTTTGTAAAATTTTTCATGACTTTCACAGACAATCTGTAACATGCCTCAACTTTGACTTGTTGTAAACATCCCCTTCTTTAAACAGCCAGTTAATTTATTTTAGGACAAGAATTTACCACATAAGATCCCTTTTACGTAAATTGTCCCTTTTAAAATGTTTATTTTTCTAAAAGAATAGCCTTATACTTTAAGATTTTTGAGTAAGTTACCTTTTGGCTTTTATTTTGGACTTAGGATAGTTCTGACCTGCTGAGGTTTACTCACAATGAGATTTCCTTTAAAAGGTTTTGTTTTTTTTTTTGTTTGTTTTTACTTTCTTCTGTTAGCAAAGCAGTTGCTGCTACAGACTGGATGCATTTGGGCCATCCGAGGGTTACTGAGTTAAGGATTTTTGATACGAAGGCTATGGGCTGTCAGTGGCCTCTGTGCCTTTGGGTAAGTATTTTTAAGGCTACGTCCTTTTTTACATTGACGAAAAGATGGAATGGTGGCTTAAGGAGGCTAAAGTTAGGACAGAGGCAGTTACTAACAGACATTTTAACTTTCCTACCTGTTGGATTTCTGGTAGTTGCCAAATGTAGGGGTTTGGCCTGTCTTGAATGGGCTTTTTGTAGAAGGGTTTTGTTTTTAAGGACTAAATACATTTGGAGACTCCATAAGACTTAGGGTAAGACTATCCATTGGTATTGCTATTTTCGACCAGAGTGAGGGTCTCCTCACATAAAGGCAAATACGTCCCGGCTGTCCTCTGCTAACGGACAAGCCCAGAAAGCATCTTTTAAATATATTACTATAAACTGCTGGTGATTGTAATAATATAAGGATTGGGAACAACAGAGTTTAAGAAGCCCGTCATGGAGAAGACCTTCAGTTACTAATTATAGGTTTTAATTTACCCTGGCTTTTAAAGGAATAGGGCACATTGCTTTCTCTTTACTACTTCTATCTCTCCCTTTCTGTCTCTGATTCTTTCTCTTTCTCTCTAACTTCCTCTGTTCCCTCTGTCAGTCTTGCTTGCTCCTCTAGGATTTGTTGTCTCTCTTAGAAGCACTTTTACAGGTTTATCTTTTTAGTTATCTATTTGGCTAATTGTTAGTAACAAAATGAAGTTTTAACATTCCCTGCCCAAGAGGATCCTCAGGACCTAGACCAGCATATTTTCCTGGTGAGCTGTGTTGCTCTCGTCCCACTGGAGGTTTTAGATGGGAAATTTTTGATCCATTGTAGGAACGTTTTGGCCAGGGAGGGTGTTCACATTCCTAGGCTCCCATAGCAGCTCTATAGATTATACCTCTCTCTTCCCAGTGATGATATTTCCATGTTATATCCAGTACCTGGGCTAATTTCTTAATGACATGTGCAATGAAAGAGAAGAGGGGAAAGTTTTGAATATCTTTTTGCCCTATCTTGTGTTGAAGTCCTTTTAGGGAAGGGTACTCAGGCCAGTAGTGAGTGGGCTCTTGGGACGATTCCCAAGAGGCAGGGTTATAAGGAGGGGGACAACAAGGATAGGAGAAGGGTCTGGAACAGCAGCTGCTTTTTCTTGTTTTTGGTTCTTTCATTATTTTTCTAATATTTTAACATTAGGCCTAGGAAATTATTAGAGGGACAAATGTTGTTGCCAAATTATCCTTTTTATCCCTTACCTTACTTGGGATATTTCCCATTTTTGGGGTAAGACTCAATTTCCCTTTCCGGAAATGTCATGCCTTTTGGGGTGAGGCTCAATTTCCCTTAACAAAAATGTCTTGCCTTTTTTAACACCCCCAGACAAGGAGTACTTCACTGCCCCCCATGGCTTCTCTTACCTTGCTATGTCTCAACCAAGGAATCACCACCCTCTCACTCCCCGTGACTTCTCTTACCTTGGTCTGTCCTGACCTCCAAGGAAATACTTTGCCGGCTCCCGGGCATTTCCTTCCTTGGTCTGTGCACAGATTTGCATGGTCATCACAGTATGTGAGGATCCTTTACCCCGGGTCACTGGATGTTTTTTTTCTGCATTGCTGAGAGTATGGGCTTATCTATTGCACTGGATGGGTCCCAACTCCTCACTCTGAGGCTGCCACAAAGAGGCAGGGGGGCATGCCTCCTCACGAGAGAGAACCAGAGACTGCCCCCGGTGGGAGATGGGTTCCTATAAGGGCTACCAAGTTGTTAGATGTAAATTTTTCGGTGCCACAAAAGTAGCAGCACTTGAATATAAATTTCCTCAGCAAGGAAATTTACTTCTGTAGAAGGGTGCGTCTCACCCTACAGATGGAGTGATGGTGAGCACACACCTGGACAAAGGAGGGGAAGGGGTTCTTATTCCTGACACAGGTAGCCCCTACTGCTGTGTCGTTCCCCTATTGGCTAGGGTTAGACCACACAGTCTAAGCTAATTCCAGTTGGCTATTTTAAAGAGAGCAGGGGTATCAGCCAAAGTGGTTGGGTGGGTAGTTTGGCGGGAAGGACGGCTATGAAACAGGTCAGAGCAGGTGACTGGGGTGGGTCAGGACGAAGCAGGGGACCAGGGAAACATGTGAACTAGTGATTAGAACTGGTGGAAATGGTTGTTGACTAAAACTACAAGAAGTTAAACTTTAAAATGGAGAATTAAAGAATAAGAGAGCTCAAGATAGATACAGATTCTTTGAAGAGAAGCTTGGAGTTTACTATATCTAACAATACCAAGCATAGTGATGTCCTTGGCAGGTGCTCAGTAAGTAACTATTTAATCAATGAATAATAGCACTGTCTTTGGAAGAAATGCAGCAATGAGGTTAGAGCAAACCTTAGCTCAGCTATTTTCTATTAGGGTGACCTTGGGCAAGTCCCTGATTTTTTTTCTCCCTTCAGTTACCTCATTTGTGACATGGGGAATAATTAAACCTATCTGACAGGTTTGCTGGCAAGAATTTAATAAGTAAAAATTACCAAAGAGCTTTAAAGCACTGGCTGGTATAGTGAAAGTGTTCCATACATACCAATTTGACAGTATCATTTCACTGGTTGTTGAAATTTTTTTTAATCCTTTCTTTCACTCAACATTAAACCTTGAATTTTTTCTCAATTCATCACATATACATAAAACACACTTTTGAGTTATGTTTAATATTTCTTACTAAAATTATTTATATTTTTCATCCAGTTTATAAAGAACTTTCATTCTCCATGCAAATGAAGCATAAGTCTTTCTTACTGTCAGGTAATAATCCTAACTGCAGCATTCTTTTGCATATTCTCTCCAATCATCTGGAAGATTTGAAGTAATAATCTTATTTTATATTTTTGAATGGATAGACACATTTCTGGACCCTATGTTTTCTAACTTTTAACAAATATTTTAAATGTATCCATTATCAGACACTCCCACTTACTTGAAATACATCATTTTTCATATGTACTATAAATAATAGGTAGATGATAGGCAGAAAGATCACATGAATAGATACAGATATAGATTTAGGTAAAAGTATACATAAAAATACTCATCTGTTTAGACAATGCTCTTTGTACAGTCATGGATAATCACTTTTTATTACTTCAATATATCGACATATTTTCATCTTACATCTTCAAGTATATTTTCATTTCAGTAACATCTATACAGCTGAAGGGGTAGAGTATGATGGCTGAAAAGAAAACTCTACTGATGATCCCTCCACAAAGACTCCAGTTTAAAAACTATCTACACAAAAAACACCTTCATAGTAACCAGAAACTAGGTACGTACTCATAGTACCTGGTTTTAACTTCGTATCACTGAAAGAGGCACTGAGAAAACCATTCTTGATTCAAGCATTGCCACCCTCTTCCCTATCCCCAGACAAAGGCATTTTTATGCACTGCAGAGAGGACGAGTACAGCAATTGTAAGGCATTGAAGTCAGTGCTGCCCTGTTATAGCAGAAAACATAACAGAGCCAGACTCGGCTGACATCCACCAATGGAGTGAGCATTTAAACAAGCCCTAGCCAGAGGGGCATTTCTGATCCCACTGGTCAGAACTTGAGTTCCCACAAGCCTTGCAGCTGTGGGCTAAAGTGCTCTGGGACCCTAAATAAATTTGAAAGGCAGTCTAGGCCACAAAGATGCCAACTTCTAGGTGAGTTTTAGTGCTGAACTGGGCCCAGAGCCAGTGGACTAGTGGGGCACGTAGCCCACTG
>CAUYLG010047453.1:0-98482 GCA_963573385.1 Cacajao melanocephalus | reverse complement strand
TTGTTAAGCACAATTATTGGCATAAAAGAGGTTTTTAATACCCATTTTTAGACTGCATTCTAGCCTGGGCAATAGAACAAGAATCCCATTCTCTCTCCTTCTTTCTCTTCCTCTTTCTTTCTCTCTTACATTCTTTTTTTTCTTTCTTTCAGTCTTTCTTTCCTCTCTTTTTCTTTCTTTCAAAAATAAAAAATAAAAATAAATAAATAAATAAAAGAAATGTAACTGTAAATACATAAACCAGGGCCAAGAAATGCAAAGGATTCAAATGTAGTTGTTCAAGGTAGAACACTATGGTTCTAATCTGTCTTTTGGTAGCTACTGGGAAGGCAGAACCTTGATTTTTCACACAAGTCTGTTTCCCAGCCCTTTCACATTATTACTTAAACCAAACTCCTCTTTCAGCCATAGTATATTGGCAAGATCACAGGCCCTGAAAACGTATTCCCCGGTGTGATCACTCTTCCATGATACACTAGCTATATGACCTCGGGCAAGTAACTTAACTTCTCTGAACCTATCTCTCCACTGGTAAGGTGTAGATAATGCACCTCTTCCAAAGTTCTTTCACAGAGTCACTGAGATGATTTACATTGATTGTAGTTCCCACACGCTCCCAGCCCAAAACAACTGCTCAATACTTGCTACATCCCATCTTCCTCCCTCCTTTCTTCACTTCCTTCCTTACCTCTCCTGGTTCAATGTGGGTGAAATATAAATAGATTCTCAAACACAGTCATCCTCGTATTCATAGGAGATTGGTTTCAGGACCCCCTTGGACACTAAAATTGTGGATGCTCAAGTCTTTTATATAAAATGGCATAGTATTTGCATAAAATCTATACACATCCTCCTATAAACTTTAAATCTTCTCTAGATTACGTTTAATATCTAATACAATGTAAATGGTATGTAAATAGTTGTTATACTATATTATTTTTCTTTGTATTATTTTTATTGTTGTATTGTTATGTTTAATATTTTTGATTCATAGTTGGTTGACTCCTTGGGTGCAGACCCCACAGATACAGAAGGCTAACTGCATTTCCATTGTTCAGATATTCTTGTTATTAAGACTGGAATAAAGGGCAGCTGGTCAAGTAATTTTTTTTTTATTGCCAACCTTAAAGGACCGCAAGGTAGCAGACATAACCATTGGATTTCCATTTTTGCACCAATTTTAAATGGAGTTGTGTCATCCTGGAATACTTGGAAGCCACACCCAAGCCTATAAAAAAATAATACTTTATGATTTAGTTTTCCACCTGTCAAATGGGAATAGTTATAATCAACCTTCTTGACAAATAATATTTTTGTAAGAATCAGATGAGTTAGAAAATGTGAAATATTTAGAAAAATATAAAAATGCTGTACTGAAGGTCTTTTTTCACCTATTGATATAGTTCATTCAGTGAGAATTTGAATTTAAAACAGTAAGTCCACCCACCGCCCCCCCTCACAACTCCCACTCACACCTTCCCCAACCCAAGCCAAAAGGTTGTCACCCATTCTTAAATTAATTAAAGATTTTATTTTTTTTAGGGGAATATTCTGTGTTAGATCAAGAGTAATAATTCAGCCAGGTGCAGTGGCTCGCACCTGTAATCCCAGCACTTTGGGAGGCCAAGGCAGGCGGATCACCCGACGTTGGGAGTTTGAGATCAACCTGACCAACATGGAGAAATCCTGTTTCTACTAAAAATACAACATTAGCCTGTTGTGGTGGTGCAAGCCTGTAATCCCAGCTACTCCAGAAGCTGAGGCAGGAGACTCGCTTGAACCTGGGAGGTGGAGGTTGCAGAGAGCAGAGATCACACCATCGTACTCCAGCCTGGGCAACAAGAGTGAAATTCTGTCTCAAAAAAAAAAAAGTAAAAATTCATAGGCATATCACTATTAGCATTTCTAAAATCTTCAGTTAGAATTAGGGAATTTACTGCAGCTTTAGGTGATGCTGAAGGTACACCCACAATAATTGATGCCTCTGAAAGCACACACAGAGAAAAAATAATCTGAATTATTTCAAGCTGTTTCTCTTCAAATTTATGAAATATTGATAGAAAAATATAAATAGATAATTAATGCTGTTTTAGTAAAGTTTCGGTCTGGTGGAGACAGAGCATAATTTATCTCCAGCCTGGAGGATTAACACTAGAGTTGCCACTGATTCTGCATTAATAGCCAGAGGCATGTTTCATAAAATCTCTATGCTCCAGGTTCCTCAAGGCAGGAAATAAGCATTGAACTCCTAAGGTATGACTGTGGAGAACACAGCTTAAAGTCTTCAACTCCTATAGAGTTGCTCTGCCCACAAAACCATGAGCCACACCCTCAATCATGTCCTGTTTCCACTATTTTCCCAATGCCTGCCTATACTACTCAGGGGTTACATTCCATTTCAAGTCTTAGAAAACCCAAGTGAAAGAATTTAAACACAAGTTCTGAAAGGTAGTTACCAGTGTTGATTTTTTGAGTGATGGATATTAGGGCCATGGTGTCTAATTCTCTTGGCTTTACTTCATGATCATGTCTTGGCTGCTAAAGCTCCAGCCATCACATCTTTATTCTAGGCAGAAAAAAGTAAGAAAGTGTAGAATAAAGGCAGATGGAGTTGTCCATTGTATCTCAGAAGTCTCAAGAAAAGCTTCCTATTCATGTTTCCTTGGTCTAAAGATATTTCATGGACACCCATGGCATCTAGGAAGTATGAAAATGTGATCTTTGCAACTTCTATGAAAGGAGCAAGGGAAAAAAGGTTAGAATGGGTGTATAGAGAACTATCACAGTATTTGGCCCAGAAGCTCTTAATTAATATTTGACAGAACAAGATCATGAGAACTGATTCTTGCTCACTGAAAACTGATGTGGGTCAGATTTTTGGACTTCAACATAGAGTTCCCCCAAAGAAAGTATAATGGTGATCCAGTAATACAGACACTATCTCAGCAGAAAACTTAGATAGATAGATAAATGGTAGATAGGTAGGTAGGTAGATAGAATAAAGAATATAGATATCCTTTATTAAATGGAATGAAATATTTTGTTAACAAGCTCAGGTTCCCGAAACAACTCATCCTGTCCCCACCCACCTCTTTTTCCAAAACACACAAACATACACACATGTACAACAAATATACAATACATTAAGACAGGCACAGTGGCTCATGCCTATAATCTCAGCACTTTGGAAGGCCAAGGTGGGAGGATTGCTTAAGTCTAGGAGTTTAAGACCACCCTGGTCTACATAGCAAGACTCTGCTTCTATAAGAGTATAATTTTTTTAAAAAAAGGAAAAGACAGGAAATAAAAGTGAAGAAACATTAAAGAAAGCCAATATACACACCCAAATCACTGTACACATGTGTATATTTGGAGAAAGGGTACCAAATAGATATGATGAAAACAATGGTAAATCATACATTTCTGCTCCAGAATGTGAAAGATATTTTTCATCCACAGAAAGGGTAGAAATAAGTATCCTGTTCCAGCAGCGTGAACTGTGGGCCTTGGTTCCTTTCCTACTGCCCACCTTCCTTCTCTTTTCCCCTGCTCCAACTCGCCTCTTCTAACTGCAGGGGAGAGATGGAGGAAAGGGTTAGGTAGACAGGTGTGTGAGGGCTTGGAGCATCATTCAGACTGTGAGCACCAAGGCTTGCTTCTTCCACCTCTTTCACCAGATTCTATTCCCAGTGGCACTTGCTAGGTTCAGGTCTTCTGAAGTCTTCTCTAGCCCCAAATCATTGCAAGGGCCACCAGTTGTTAACTGGTCTCCCTATTCCAGTGCAGATCCACAATTCCCAGGGGTATCTTCCCCTCATTCTTTAAGAAGCATACACGTGTGTGTGTGTGTGTGTGTGTGTATGCGTGTGTGTGCGCATGCGCACATGTGTATTAGTCTGTTTTCATGCTGCTGATAAAGACATATGTGGGACTGGGAAAAAAAAAAGAGGTTTAATGGGCTTACAGTTCCTTGTGGCTGCGGAGGCCTCACAACCATGGCAGAAGGCAAGGAGGAGCAAGTCACATCTTAGATGGATGCCAGCAGGCAAAGAGAGAGCTTGTGCAGGGAAACTCCCATTTTAAAACCATCAGATCTCATGAGACTTATTCACTATCATGAGAACAGTGCAGGAAAGATCCCCCCACCTCATAATTCAATCATTTCCTACTGGGTTCCTCCTATGACACATGGGAATGGTGGGAGTCACAATTCAAGATGAGGTTTGGGTGGGGACACAGCCAAACTATATCAGCATGTTCATATATACACACACACATTCATAGACATACATCCATAGACATACATGCATGCCTATATATGTCTATAGAATTGTTTATGTATGTACATACACTTGACTTTTCAAAATCGAGTAATAACAAAAGACTTAAAATGACAAATGAACATGGCCTCTCCCTTGACCCACCTCCGAATCCCAGTCCGACTTTCTAGAAGCAACCTTTTCAGACTCTTAGCTACTTCTTTAGGTAGTTGCCTTCATATTGCTAAGTAATGTATTTCCAATGTTCTTTTCCATTTTTTCCTTTTTTTTTTTTTTTTTTTTTTTGAAACAGGGTCTTGCTCTGTCACTTGGGCTGGAGTGCAGTGGTGTGATCCTGGCTCACTGTAGCCTCAACCTCCTTGGCTTAAGCAATCCTCCCACCTCAGCCTCTCAAATAGCTGGGAATACAAGTGTGTGCCACCATGCCCAACTTATTTTTGTTTTTTAATTCTTTGTAGAGATAAGGTCTTACTGTGTTGTCTGAACTGGTCTTGAACTTCTGGGGAATGATCCTCCCACCTCAGCTTCTCAAAATGCTGGGATTACAGGTGTGAGCCACCACATCTGGCTGTTCTTTCTTAATGTATCAATTCAACATCATCTATTTTTGTTGTGATCTTCCTTAGGCACAATTCTGATAGCAGCATCCATCACTACATATGGCTATGCAAACTGAGCACTGCCAGTTACCACGAGGTACCTACCCTTCATCTTTGTACTTCCTGGAGACATGCAACATGGTGAACCTATCTTCTCCCTAGATGGAAGGTTTGAGAGATGCATGGGGTCTGGGCCAGACCTGCCACACCCAGTCTCTCCAAGGCCATGATCAGTAGCCATGCACAGTTTCAAAGTAACTGCATGTTGTGGCTAACTGACATATCAACTTGACTGGGCCATGAGATGCCCAGATAATCTGATAAAACATTATTTCTGGATATGTCTGTAGAAGTATTTCCATAAGATATTTGGCATTAGACTTTGTAGATGAGTAAAGCAGATGGCCCTCCCCAGTATGGATGGGCATCATCCAATTCACTGATGGCTTGTGAACAAAACAAAAAGTGGAGGAGGTTGGATTAATATTCTCTCTCTCTCTCTCTTTCTCTCTCTGACTGTTGAGCTGGGACGTGAATCTTCTCCTGCTCTCCATGTTTCTGGGTTCTCAAGCCTTTAGACTCAGACTGAAGTCTATACCATCAGCCCTTCAGCTCTCATGCCTTTGAACTACACTGCCAGCTCTCCTGAGTCTCCAACTTGCAGATGGCACATGACAAATCATAGGACTTCTCAGGCTTAATAATTGCATGAACCAATTCTGTGTGTGTGCACATGCGTGTATGCATGTGTGTATGTGTGCATGTGCATGCACATGCATATCTCCTATTGGTTCTGTTTCTTTAGAGAATTCTAGTACATTTCATATGTCTCACGTCTGAGATGACTATCAAACATGGCTCTGGTAGGGTAGTAAGAAATTGCACCAAAACTTAGATATTAGCTGAGGTTCCATGCAGGTGGTACAAGAGGCTTAGAAGGTCTCTTCTCAGGACTTACCAATACCCAGTGGTCTCCACTCTCAACAGGCAAACAATCATCACTGCCATATCATTAAATCACTCACAATGAAGTTAAAGGGACTCTAGAAGCTCTGCTCACCCACAGCCCACACTCTGGAAGCCATCTTCTATCCCTTGTGGAAAATCCTGCCATTTGTACTTAGTTCAGGAAGGCATAACTGGTAGAAGGGTGTGTCAAAAGGTGAGACATCTTTAAGTATACGAGCCACGCCTGTCTTTTTAACTGAAGCAGATCTAGCTCTGAGACAGAGCCTGGTGGATATGAAGGGAGTGGGCACACATTCCATGAAGAAGTCATCAAAGTTTGTTTTCTGCCTCTATCTCTTTAGCAAGAGCATTGGCTATTCCCTAAGAGGCTATATCCACTTCCAGGAGGCAGGATAAGAATCTAAGGGTACACAGAGCTCTTTTCCCTCCCTCCCTCCTTTTCTTCCTTCCTCCCTCCCTCCATTTTTCCCTTTCTTCCCTTCTTCTTTTCTTCCTTCCTCCCTCCCTCCATTCCTCCCTTCCTTCCTTCCCTTCTTCCTTTCTTTTCCTCTTACTTTCTTTCAAGTTTATGTTTGTTTGGAGTACCCATGAAAATTTGCTGTGAACTGAGCCTAATCTGAGGCTT
The DNA here is from genome assembly GCA_963573385.1 of Cacajao melanocephalus. Classification (NCBI taxonomy): domain Eukaryota; kingdom Metazoa; phylum Chordata; class Mammalia; order Primates; family Pitheciidae; genus Cacajao; species Cacajao melanocephalus. The sequence goes on along the minus strand of CAUYLG010047453.1, from coordinate 92,009 downwards.
AAAATACAAGAAACTCTGATTTAAGTAAATAAGAAAAATGCCTAGCAATCAAAATCCACAAGGCAGTATCTAGTCTATATAAAATAATTAAAATATAGACTACTTTTTAACCCATAAAATAAATCTGAGTGGGTTACAATTTTGAAGCAGCTACAATCTCCTCCATGAGAGAAGTCTCTTCCTCTTTCCAACAGGTAACTCAATGCTGTGAGAACTCTGTTTGCAAACATAATGTCAGCAAAGTCTCCAGTTAGGAGGATGTTAGTTAGGTCATAAAGGTAGTAGTGACAGGAGGTACATAACAGAGAAACGTAGTATATCTGTCTTCAAGCACAGATCAAGGAAGTGGTGCCTATATGGCTAGATTTGAAAGAAAAATACGTGTATATTATCTGGTTAAATTTATCCTTCCTGGCCTGGTGCAGTGGCTCACACCTGTAATCCCAGCACTTTGGGAGGCCGAGGCTGGTGGATTGCTTAAGGTCAGGAGTTCGAGACCAGCCTGGACAACATGATGAAACCCTATCTCTATCAAAAATACAAAATTTAGCTGGGCATGGGCATGGTGGCACATGCCTATAATCCCAGGTACTCAGTAGGCTGGGGCAGGAGAATCCCTTGTACACGGGAGGTTGAGGTCGCAGTGAGCCGAGGTCACACCACTGTACTCCAGCCTGGACAACAGAGCAAGACTCTGTCATTCATTCATTCATTTATTCATAAATAAATAAATAAATCCTTCTTCTTATGCTCTGAAATTTCACCATTAGACATTTAGTCCTTTGCTATTCATATTGCCTACTCCTTGCATTTAACATGTAGATATTTCTGAAATAATTAACATATTCAATGGCTAAGAAAACCTGAGTATACAAGAGATAGAACTAGGAGGTGAAGTGCAACAAGGATCCATCCCCAAAACTTTACCCTGGGGTGTTTTGTAATTATATTTCATTTTTTGCAAATGAAACATAATTAAAATAGAGATCTAGTAAAGGCTTCCCTCAAACATTTTTAAAAATGAGCATTCACAATGATATTTGATTAGCATTTTCATTACCAAGTTTCCTTTATCCTTGTCTATAAATGTCAGCCTATAAACTGGGCCTGTTTGGTTTGCTCTCCTTCATAGCATCATGTTTTAAGCCCAGAAAATCTGGCCATTAGAAATTTATTTTTAAATGGATTAAGTGCTCTCCCAGGAGCAATCTTTAAACTTTTCTATCTATATTTTGATAAAACTTCACATGAAGTCAATAACAAATTAGAACATAAATATTTAAGCAGCTCAAAGATAAAATGAGAGCTTCTCTCTTTCTCTCTTTTTAATGTTGCTGGTAATGTGCCAAACAGAGGGGAATTAAGGGTCTTGGGGAAGATGTCAAAAGCCTTTCCTTGTGCAAACAAGAAAAACCAAGCAAAAGGTCGCTAAACTGAGAGAGAAGTGGGTGTCACCTTGAAGCTGATTTCATTCACTTTAGGAATTTCTAATACTCTCAAACAACTTCTTTCCGTCTTCTTTCTAGAAGTTTTTAATGTGGGAGGAAAAGCACTAATAATTTTTCCATGGGCCTTTTGCCCTTCATGAAGGCATGCTATTAGAACTCTGCTACTTTTTTTTTAATGTACAGGAAATTTTATTCATTTTCAAAGGACGTAAAAAAGAAAAGGGCTCTTCGTTTCTAAAGCAATCAGAGGAAATGAGGAGCAGAGTATCCCCCATTAAAAGAAACCAATAATTGGTGAAATAAAAAATGAACCTACATGCTAATATATGCAAAGACAATTGTAGAAAGTGATGAACTTAGACAAATAAACCCCAGCATAAGCCACCCATTTGCTAAGAGTCACTCTGGAAAGGCGTGACTGAGATCACTTGTGCATGGAGATGGTCTATCAAGGAATGAATCTTGTCTGTTCCATATGCCAAGATAAGATCTCACGCCAGGGAGGATTTTTCTCAGGCTTTCATGGTAATTTTAGATATTTGATTGTAAATCAGAATGTTTGTTCTACCTAATGAATAATAGCGCTGGATTAGTTATAGCTGGTATTAAAAGTTGTTTTTGTTTACAGCATGGTTTAGATTTTAATGTTCTCTGAGTACCCAAAGAACATTCTCAAATGTCATATCTGTCTGACACACAAATAGTTCCCCCTTTAAGTGAGCTAGACACTAACAAATTAAGCATCTGCCTGCCTTTGACTAACAGGAGCATCTACACACTGTGCTCTCCTTAATAAGCAAGTATAAGGGACAGTCTGGGAGGCAGTGGTTTGCTCTGATTTGCTTCCATTTCATTAAGGATGAAAGAAGGCATTTGGTGTCATGCCATCGAAGGTGTACTTCCAGGGCTAACTTAACATTATTTTCATCTAGCCTAAGTGTAATACTACAAGGGATATTGAAGGGGGAGCCCAGCCAATTCCTTCAATCCATGTCCACAGGAAGGCAGAATGACTAGAATTCATTTATTCATTCGCTCATTCATTCAACAAATATTTAAGCACATGTCAGGCACTGGGTTTGATGCTGCAGATATAACAACAAGCAAGAGAAACATTCCCTTTCCACCTGCTCCCGACATATATCTGGGCTTACACTATCCCATCGTATGACACTCGAGCAGCACTGAACCTGAAGGCACCAGTTTTTCTATCCAAGTGTCAGTTTTAGCAAAGGAGGGAGCTTGTATCTTCCTCACAGAAATCAGAATGTCAGCACTATTGAAAGTGTCGAAATAAGATTAGAAAGGTGAAATACCTTATTTGGCTTATTTCAGTGGTAAAGTCAAGACTAGAACTCAGACTTTCTACACCTCCCCACGGGGCCTCCTTTCCCATCCAAGTTTGCTTCAGAGAAAGAGGTCTAATTTTTTAATGATGGCTGTGCAGCTTACATCACGATGTAGTTAATGATAAAAGCAAGACTTCAATGCATGCATACTTTAAATAACACATGAGGCTTATCGCTGATGATATGTTTAATTATGCCAAGGCAAAACTGGAGACGGTCTAAGGGGAAATACAGATTACTTGTTAAAATTATTAACAGAGTTAATGTGCTTACATTTGTTTATGTGTACTGGAATCAGCTCAAATATTTGACTGCAATGATAATAAGTATAAAGATCAATTAAAAGTCATAGAGATGAGATATTAGATTTCCAGACCTTAATAGGATTTCATCAGCACTCACTATATTATGTTATACAATTATAATTGAGCTTCCATCAAATCACAGAAACTGTCACCTCACCAATTTATTTTCCAAGCACTAATGAAATTTATTTCCTGTTGAGAATACTTTTAAAAGCATAACCCTGAAGAATGGAGGTGCCCATGGGCCAACTGGCTTCTATTTACTTAGCAAACCTAAGTAAAAACTTGGACATAAATAAAATGAATTTGACAGCTTTAGGAGGGTCCTTAGTAGCCATTTGTTCTTATTATAAAGAGCATGTAAGTGCTCTCAAAAGGAATTGTAAACAACACATATAACTCACGCTCACTTTGAGCCCGTGCATCAGATTAATTCTCTGCCTCTTTATTGTTATTATGCATTGCATTATAAAACAAATTTCTCTGAAAAAGAACATAGGGAGGTAGATTTCACTTGATAAAATGTGAATTCTTATTCCACTTTTATTTAGAAAGGTAAAAACAATATCTAGAGACTGTAGTGTAATGCAGTGATAAGACGGCAAATTCCAGAATGACAGAAGCAATGATACTCTTTGGAAACACTCTCAAAGCTCCTATAATAATAATCCTATGCACTCTCAAAGCTCCTATAGTAACAATCTTACACGCTTTATACTGGCTTGGGATGGTACAGCCATGAGTGAGAAATGGATGCTTGGCCTGGGGAGTAAGGAATGGAATTCCTTAGAATCATTTATTTAGGGACAATCCCAAGGGACCCCAGAGATCCTGTGACTTGGCCCTCAACAGGTGACCCCTACATGACAGATACATGGCTAGATCTGCTTGAACATAGCCACAAGTAAGGAGCTCACCTTATTGAAACAGCTGCCAGACAATTGTCAGAAGTTCTTTGGGCCTTGCTGACATCTGCCTCCTTGTATAATAATTTTCATCATACTCTCTGAAGCCATGCATTCACTTCTGTTCAGTCTAGAAGCATATACGCTGCACCCCTCTGTGCCCAACAGAAGCATTGAACAGGTGGAGCTCAGCTGCTCTCCTAACTCTTTCTCAGCTCGAGGTTGGTGGAGAGTAGTTGGGTTGATAAACACTCCCAGGCCTCTAACGATTCCACAATCCAAGGCATGCATTTTATAGAACGTGTTTACTTAGCGTATTTTGTCAACATAATATTTTAATTGATGCACTCTTAGTTGGTCACTCTTTCAAAGGGAGACAATAAAACTAATCAAAACATTTAAAAAGCTATCCTGCTCTAAATATTTGAAAATCTCTCTCATGCTTTCCCTTCCCTCTACCTCTTTGGACTAAATGTGCTCAATTTTATTAATGCTCCTCCTAAAGAGTGTTTCCTGAGGGATAGTAGTCACCCTTCACATCCAATCATAACTGAGCCTTATTGACCATCCCTCCTAAATATCTCTTCATCCCTCAGGCCTGTCCTGGTCCAGGCCACAGCCATCTGCCATCTGGTGACTGCAGAAACTTCTTTATGCCTCTCTCTGCCTCCATCCTTGCTGCCTTCTAATTATTATTGTAGACTGTCACCAGCGTGATCTTTCCAAAAGATGAAACTCACCATGTCACACCCCTGCTGAAAACCCTCAGTAGCTACCTGTTGCTCTGAGCATGAAGTTCAAACCCTTTATCACCTCTACCATAAACTCTTACAATCTCATCTCTTCTTAACTTCCCCCTTCTCACTTCTCTCCTGTCTCCCCTTTGGAAATATTAACCCCTAGGCATAAAACATGTCTCTCAGTTTCTACAATAAGCCACTCTCTATCTTCCCTCTAGGTCTTTGCCCATGCTATTTCTTGTGTCTGAAACACTGACTACTAAGGCTTCACCCACGAGTCCACACCTGGCTAGCACGCGCTTCCAGGCTCGGCTTAGATGGCACTTCCTCAAGGACATCTTCCTGACCCTTAGGCCGCCCAGCCCTGCACTCCAAGGCACACCCTGCATTTTCCCAGGCCTCATGCTTATCACTCATGTTTGGCAATTACTTATTACATCACCTCTCTTCCTCATTAGAACATTAGTTTTCCGAAGGCAAAGCCCATGTCATTTTGTTTACCGCTGAACATTCAGAGCTTAGCTTGATGCCTGACATAGAGCACACACTCAAGAAATAACTTTGGAGGAAAAAAAGAGGGAGGAAGAGAAGGAGAAAAATGGAGCGAGAAGGGGAAATGCCATCTGCCGTTCGAAACCTGACCCACAGCTAAGCACAGTATTCTACCTAGGCTCCAGTAAGAAAAGTGAGAAAGGGTGGCCAGGCAATTCTCTCCCTGGATCTGAGGGTGCTGTCTCCAGAAGACACAAACTTCTAAGGAAGCTTAAGTCATTTATCTTACAAGTATTTATTAGGCATTATGTTATTTTAAAATTTTCATATCATCCCAGCACTTTGGGAGGCCAAGGCAGGCAAACCATTTGAGGTCGAGAGTTAGAGACCAGTCTGGCTGACATGGTGAATCCCTGTCTCTATTTAAAAATACAAAAATTAGCTGGGCATTGAGGTGGGCTGTAATCCCAGCTACTCTGACGCTGAGGCAGGAGAATTGCTTGAACCCAGGAGGCAGAAGTTACAGTGAGCCAAGATTGTGCCACTGTACTCCAGCCTGGGTGACAGAGCAAGACTATCTAAAAAAAATATTCCTATTATAAATACAGTTTAGAATGGTGGTTTAGAACTGATTATGGAGCCAGAATGTCTATATTCCAATCAGAGTTCCAGCACTTAATGTGTGACGTGAGACATGTTATTTAACTTTTCTGGGTCTCATTTTTCTCATCTGTAAAATGGCAGTTATGGTAAGGACACTTCAGTAGTTGTGATGACTAAAATAACTTTTATATGTAAAGCCCTTAAAACTGGGCCTGCCTCACAGTAAATGCTTTCCTCCCTTCATGTCCAGACAGCAAGAAAAGGCCACATGAGCACACAGGGAGAAGGTGGCCGTGAACAATCCAGGAAGAGGGCCCTCGCCAGGCACCTAATCTACCAGCACCTTCATCTTGGACTTCTCAGCCTCCAGAACTGGGATAAATAAATGTCTGTTGTTTAACCCACTCACTCTAGGGTATTTTGTTACGGCAGCCCAAGTGGCAATCATGAACTGCTCTGCCTCCATTTGTGGGTCTATGAAATGGTACTAGCAGCAGCTGTCTCTCAAGATGGTTGTGAGAGCTGAGCCCAGTATGTCACCTGTGTCGTGTCTTGGAGGGGAAGGAGCATGGAATAAAACCTGGAGCCATTACTGGTTCTAGAGTCCTCAGCGGCTCCAGTTTGAGACCGAGTTTCTTCATTTATAAAATGAGAATGGTATCCTCTGCTGATCCTGTCTCTAAAAATTGTTCCAAGAAATCAATGAGACAGTATCAATGACTCAAACAACACCTTATGTTTAAAAAAAATTAATAAAAACATAGGCCACAGTTTTGATATCCCACCCATGGCCACGAGCCAAAACGTCAGTCATCGTGATTTCTCCAAAATGCTAGTTTTAATTATAAGCAAAACACAAAATGTGAGCTTTCCTTCCTTGTTGGCATAATTCAGTGAGATTAAACCAATCATCTATGGACAAATCAGCTTAAACTGCTCTACTTGCCTTTGAAAGAATGTTAATGTATAAGAATGAATCACAAAGAAGTCCAAAATACTTCATCCTTTATGCTTTACAGGCTGTGCTGTAACTATTGTAAGCCAGGCTTCTTACCACGTTTGGTTCAAAGTCTCCAGTTCTTAAACTGTTCATTTGTATGCATAACAAACTTTTAAAATTTTTAACTTGATGTGATTTCACTTTTGGAATATTAAATAAATATATAAATATAATGTCAACATAAATTTTAGAATATAAATTATTACATGCAATGGAAAATAATGTATACATTTAAGAATACAATAATATTAATGGTAAATGTAATTCAGTGAGCACAGACCATATAAAAAGCACTATGCTTGCTATTTTAGCTTTGTGATATTGCTTCTCAAAAGAAAACATCTACTGTTTACTGAGGTCTCTCATTGGCTGCACTCTGTGGGAGCTGCTCTCCAGCTCTAAAAACAAACCCCAGAGAGCTCTCCTGTGTCTTCCTTTTCTTCTTCTTATGAGGACACTAATCCCATCACGAAGGTCCCACTGTTGTGATCTAATCTAAACCTAATCACTTACCCAAAACCTTACCCCCAGTACTATCACATTAGGGGTCAAGGCTTCAACATATGAGTTTTACGGGACACACACATTCAGCTCCTAACAATGACTTTGCCCAAGGTTGCCTTGCAGGCCAACCGTAGAGCTTAGGCTCTCAACGCACTCACTTTCCCAGTGGTCCCAAGAGCCATCTGAGCACCAGACTTCCTTAGGAAGCACAGAGAGCTTCTCAACTCACAAGACTCCAATTCAGGTCTAGAATGTGATCCAGAAATCCAATTTTACAAAGCTCCTCAGTAACCCTGAGTCAGTGATTAGGAACCACTGAACACCCACTTCAATGTGATGGGCCTGCTTCTGTAGGACCCCAAGAGTTCAAAGGCTAGAAGGCAGGGATCAGGACCACACCAAAAACAAACTCTGCCCTCCTCACCATTCTTCCCAGGGCTGACTCAGCTATTTTCTACACCTTTATTGAAGTCCAATTCTCTAGAGTCGAATTGTCAGCAAAAAATCAAGTGTTATCTATTGAACTTCAGCAGTGCTCAATTCCCCTGACATTCACTGTTTATTTAGGCTTAGTTTATTCTTCTCTCTTTTAATCTATTAGTGAAAACATTGTTTAAAAAGAAACATTACTTATCACTAAGGGTGTTATTTGCTTTAAAATTTTCCCTCCAAGCCATGAATATGGATATGTTTTAATGTTGCTGAAAACATCATAATATGCACCATTCTTGGGGAGGGGGAGAATACCCATTACCATATTTCTATGCTGCACTTAAAATGCTAGAGTGGTATTGGATACATTGTCGCAGAAATTGCTCTCTGGCCTCCAATGACTTGCATGGAATCTGGACAGATGAGGACTGCAAGAGTTAGCAGTAGTTACCACTGAAGTTTAAACCCATAAACCACAAATGTATGTCTGACCAGAATTTAAAAAGATCTGAGCATTACATCCTCCTAAGTGGATTCTTCCATAGAATAATGTTGGAGAAGAGTCTAGCCCCGAGTACTTAACTTTGCAATTCAAAAGAGTTGTGACTTAGCTTCCCTTATGTAACATGGGCAGCTTTTCATTATGTTTATTTGATGCAGTGTTATTGAGGCAATATTTCATATGAATAATTCATTTCGATTCCAACTTTATCTAGCAAAGTCAAAAGCAAAATCCTAAATTTCAAAATAGATCAAAGAGTTTTTAAAATAAAATGGAAATGCCTTGAGTTGCCCTCTCTCTGAATCTCCCTGTCTTGTCTATGCATTAAGCAAGCACTTACTATGGGCGGTTGGATACCGAAGTTATTAAATGTTCACAGCTCTCCCTGCATTTTCTCTGGCGAAGAGGAATCTTAGTGCCCCAGTTTTGCACTGTTTCCTCTTGTTCTTATCCAGAAATTGGATTCTATGAGAGCAAATTACATCTGAGTAATTGTTTTTTTTTACATATTTTTAACATTGGTTGTGTGTGTGTCTAACTTTCTGAGATTGTCGCAGCCCTGATTACCTTCTGTTCCACTGGGCAATCTGATGAACACAGCAGGCAAGCTCTGGTAAATGAAATAGAGCAATTACATTTGGATGCTCAAGACTGCCAGCTGCCTGGGGATGCTTGCCTCACCACAGCCTCTCCATTGTGGTTATCCTCCTTTCAGACCTTACCAAGTGATGCAAGAAAGTTGCTCTTCAAAATGATTGACATCCAAGGAATTACCTTGGCTTTACCCAGACACAGGAACTGCAAACAAGAATGGAGCAGTCAGAAAGAAAAACATGGGAGGAAAAAAAAAGTATTCAGAATCACTGAATCATACTTAAGCATACTTTTTTATAAAAATGGGTTTAGGCCAATGGGAAAAAAATAAAAGTAACTAAAAGATCTTTAAAGTCATCAAAGAAAGCTCACTTCATATTCATACATGACTGTGTTGGAAAGAGCCTCAGAGGCAGTAATTTGGCCATTTCACTGCTTCTGAGAGGGAGATCATCTTTTCTGGCTGGGGCAGGTAGACATTTGGGGAAGACTATAGTAACAAAAGTACCAATGCAGGTGTCAGAAAAATCCAGCTTCATTTTCTACCTGGGCCACTTACTAAGTAGGGAACTGCTGTGGTCTAGATATAGTTTCTTCATTGTACCAAAATTTATATTAAAATTTGATCCCCAGTGTTGGGAGATGGGACCTGGTGGGGAGGTGTTTGGGTCACTGGACAGACAGATCCCTCAGGAATGGCTTGGTGTTGTTCTCGTGATAGTGAGAGCTCTGGCTCTCAGGAAACTGGATTTGTTCCATCAGGAATAAATTAGTATCCACGAGAGTGGGTGATTATAAAGCCAGGATGCCCCTCGAGTTTTACCTCTTTACACCACGTGTCCACTTCTGATTTGACCTTCTCTGCTGTGTTATGATGCAGCATAAAAGCACTTGCCAAAAGCCAGGGCCACGCCCTTGAACTTTCCAGCCTGCCTGCAGAACCATAACTTAAGGAAACTCAGGAAGCCTATTTTCTTTATAAATTACCCAGTCTCAGGTATTCCATTACAGCAATACAAAATGAACTAAGACAAGGGCTGAGGCAACTTCGTATGCATTTCTGGATCTCTATATTAGGAGAATGATGCTATGCACTTCATGAGATGTTGGAAAAATGTAAATATGTTTAAATGTCTAGTGCATAGGAGGAAATTCTAACTCTTATTCAGTAAGCTTGATTATTAAGAGTTTACTCTTTAGAATTACATTAAGATGTTCCAGTGTGCTCTACTGCTGCCTAGTCAACACTACATGTTGGAGATGAATGAAAATATCCACTCCAAAAACATATTCCTTTAGCTAGTTGATTTCCAAAGTAAATACTCCTTTATTGTCCAACCTATAGACAGAGCCTGGTTCCATGATGATGGCTTGAAATAATATATACTAATTTCCCATAGTCCCTTTCAGCTAAGCATAAACAAAATTTGTTGGGGTAATTATTTTCTGATAAATTAAAGAGAAATGTAAGGAGAAAACCCTTTTCTGCTCTCTCTCCTTTTGGTCATATGAGGATATCCTTCAAGCTGCTGCAGCCATCTTAAATCTTGGGGAGAAAGCCAAAATAGATTCTGACTTGGCTCACTAACATTGTTGAGCTACTACTGAACTAACCCTGCAATGACCTAGTGCCAGCTTCTCGCCATGTGAGATAATGAAGTGCTTTTACTATTTAAACCATTCATTATTCATAACTAAACAAGCACAGTCCTTGTTTCCTTGTCTTCCCAGAACATCGAGAGACTCTTTCCATTTTGTACTTGAGTAGCCGAGCGGGCATATGCAGGTATTATTCAACAGGGGTTCATCTTTATGAATAACATTGATTCATTTTCAGGCACATTGAGTCGCTCATCCAATGTCACAACCAAGAAGTGGCAGAAAAAAATGGGAACCTAGGCCAGTCTGCCTCAAAGGCCAATCTCACGAGTACACTACAGCTACACAAGTAGCTATTAGCCAGTCTGATAGGAAAGATTTCAAGTTGGGAATGTGATTTTCTATCTTTCCTTTCAGTTTATATACTGAGCTGCATAATTGCACATCCCCACACTTTGATCTCCTTGAGCAACTTCATGTTCTGGACCTTTCCCTTCTTTTTCCTCCTTCCCATCGAAATGTACCTTTTCTGGGTTCCACTTCCCGAGGAAGCCAATGCACTCTATAAGGTTAAAACTAGATAATTAGTTAAGGGAATTATTTTAATGGGATCCTAGATGGAGAATGCCTTCAAAGTAAGTTCTTAATACTTTAATGGACCAGAAGAGGAGATAGTCCTTTCCTATCACAGGGTCAGATACTTACTCATGAACAAAGGTCTGGTTCTGCCATAAAAGCTAGCTGAGATTTGGAGCATGGCTAGAATTCATTTATTACTTAAGCAGGTACTTATTAAGTGCCTTACTTACAAAACAGCAGTATTCTAGATGCCAGGGATATAGCACTAAACAAAACACACAAATTTTCTCCTTTCATGAAATTTAAATTCTCATTGGGGGGATATAATTAACAAATAAACATGTAGTATTTTAAGTGGTAAAAATTTTGTAAAGAAAAATAAAGCCGGGTAAAGAGGATAGATTGGTGGAGGTAGACTCTCTCATCAAGAGTGATCAAGACACACTATATAAGGAACAGAAGTAAATGCTAACAGCATGACAATATAAAAGTCACAGGAGAAGAAAATCAATGGGAAAGAAGAGACGAAGGAAACTATAAAAAGGCTAGTACTGTCTTCTTACAAAGTGGGAAATCAAGAAATGCTGCTAAAACTTGAACAAAAAAAGAGATCTTTACTACATTACTTAAAGTTCTAAAGTAGAAAATGAAGTCTTAAGAGAAGAAAGCATAGAAGAAGGAACAGCGTGAGGGACTAAATCTTCTTTTTCATTTCTAGGAGTCAGTAGAAACTGTGAAATTGGCAAAATAGGTTTTATCTCACATATTCATTTTCAATGATCATTGGTGGCTGCCTGAGGCCCTCATGAGTAGAACTTTATATACAAGCCCCAACGCATTGAGGCAGTGTGCTGTGATCAGTTAGTACTGTCTGCCTAGGTGCAGAAAGGATCAATGACACCACATATGTCATCTCCACTTGCAGCAACACTGGGTCATCTGGGTACAGGATGACAGAGGGTAAAGAGAAAGCATTAGCAGCAGTAAGAATGGGATATATCAGAATATAGAGAAACACAATGGTAAGGGGCTTAGTAATACAACAGATTCCTATGTGATGCTTTTTGTTTGGGTTAACAACATTCTGAAATATACAAACGAGATAAGCTATAGAGAATACTGACCAAAAAAGAGAGGGTTCTATCTGTCTTAGTAGTTGAATCCTACCTTTCTCAAGTCTTACAGAAGAGTTTAAGCAACAGAGTTTTGAAGACATGTGCCTCCCTTGGCTAGATTGTAACCAGTGACTCATTTAAAGTCAGTGAAATGTATTTTAGGTATTGGAAACCTTCGATGGAAAAAACTTACCCTTGGTCCAATAAAGCTCCCCCTCTGCTGTACTAATTACCTAAACAGAGGAAGCTTAGATAGCACGGCCCCAGGTGTACCATTATGCCAAATCCTAGGAACACAAACAACGCTTGAAATCTTATCTCTACTTAAATCATGTGGAGTCTGGTGACTTTGCTGGCCTCCTGCTCAACTGCAAACCATGTGAAACCCTGAGCAGGCTCCCTTGGTGGCTCATGTCTCTAATAAAGACACAACCCCCAGCCTGTGTCAGTGCTCCCAAGGACAGGCATTAAATAAAGAGGATAGGAACCCTTGCGTTTATCAGAAGGGCACAGAGAGCTATCTGCTCACTAAATGAAGCAAGAATAAAGCTTCATAGTCTGCCGGCACCCTAAGTGCTTCCTCACCTTTTCATGAAGCAGTATCCAAAGAGGCGACTACTGCAAAGAGCCCTATGCTAGAGTTCTCATTCACACCTCAGCTCTAATATCTTTATGTATTCCTCTAACCAATATTTAGCCTAACCCGGTGCTGAATGATGAATGATCCAATCACCCCCACCCCTGTACACCAGGCTCCACCAGGAGCCACAGCACCGCACTCAGCAGTGTCAATTCCAACAGGCATGAATTGTTTCTGAAGTGCCAGACAGGTTGCCCTGTGCTGAGGATCTCATTGCACATGTAGGATGATCAGAGGATTTTCGACTCCAACCATCTCTCCTACTTGGTCCAGGAATCCTAAAATTCTAAAATTAGAGACTCATTCCTTAAGTTCCTTATTAAACACCCCTTTAGAAATGGCTCAGCACAGTTATCAGCCCTTAACACCTTAGCATGACATGTTTCCAGATAAGACCCTACTGTGTGCCAAGGGTTGTGGTAGGTGACTTATTTAGACTCTATAAACCTCAAAACATCCTAGCAAGGCCTAATTATTTAATATACATATACACATATACACATGCACACACACTTTTTGAGGACCTGCTCTGTACAGGACGTTGTACTCAGCTGCTGAGCAAGTGAAGGGTTGTTTGGTGTGCAGTAAAGGTAGACCATGTACAGCCCTGAGCACCATCTAGTAATAGTGATAAGATGCATACATTAAGCAAATATAATATACAGTGAATGTATTGCCATGACAAAGGCACAAAGTACTATGTCTGGGATATAGATGTGCTAAACAAAGACCAGAAAGGGTATTCCAGGCTGGGACCTAGCCATTCATTCATCATATATTAAGACTTTAAGCTGAGAAAGAACAGGATATGTGTGGGATATATGTGCAGGTGAGAGGTTGAAAAAAAAAAAGAGTGAGTATATGTAGAGATCCATAAGTAATTCTATCAGGATGAGAAGCATAAAAGGGAGAAATGGGATATAAAATTAGAAAGATTGGGTGGAACCAGGTCGTGAAAGGTTTTGTATGTTACATTAGAGTTTAGAGCATATTCTACAATCAATGAGGAGCCATAGAAGGTTTAGAGCTGGAAATTGATGTAATCAGGGCTCTGCTTTATAAAGACTAACTTGAACAATATATGGAAGAAATTTAGCTAAAGATAAATATGGTAGGAGACCATCAAGGAAATTACTGAGTGTGCTAAGAGGGATAAGGGCATGAGCTGAAACACTTAACAGTGGAAACAGAGAGGAGGATAAATGCTGGCACCACTGGGTTCTGAAACTGGCAACATGAGCAATAAGCCCAAGTCCTGGGTCTTATTCCTACCAAATAGACTGTACAGGGCCTGGCATAGCGTAGCCTCAGGATGAATGTCAGAGTATGAATAAATGGATGAATGCAGGACAGGGAGGAATGAAAGATGACCGATGTTTGAGGTTAGATGTCTGTGAATGTTTTTGGAACAGGTTTGAGAAGGCAAACCATCATGGATCAATGCCATTGACTGAGAAAGATGCAAGATAAGAAAATATCTAGATCTAGATCACAGGGCTTGGGGAAAACACAAGGGGCCTGTGATTTTAACAAGAGAAGGCAGTAAAGGAGAAGAGCAAAGAGCTGCTACTCAGCTGCCTTCTATAAAAGAGCGTACAGAGTTGACAGCCTGTGGTTTTGGGGGGTACCTGACCCTCTGACGACCATCAGGTGCAAAGGAGGTTGACAGTTGCCCCATCAGGACAAGTGCTGGCATGAGGCACCAGTTACAAAGATGGATTATGCACTCCGAGAAAATTCTGACAAGCCTATACAGGAATTCTGATTATGCCACTTACTAATCAGGTCACAGTATTAGAACATCCGGCGCCTTGATTCACTCACCATTAAATAGAGATAATCTTACCAAAAACAGAGTTCTTTAGAGGCTGGATGAGATGGCAGATGTCCACAAAAAACTCACTCTTCCCCAAAACTTGCACAGCATGAGTTGTTACCTGGGAAGAAACTGCTCAGCTGGGCACTGCATTCCCCGGTCCCCTTTGTGGTCAGGTATGACCATATTTCGAGTCCCAGGAGAAGCTGGGATTTTTAAGGAGCAGGAGAGCCTTCTCTACACATTTTTCCCCAATCACCGGACTGCATGCAGAGGCACTGGAGTCCTAGGGAGAGTGGGGCAGCACCATAGACAAAGCCTAAGTGGCAAACCATCCTGTAGAAGAAAGCCACCCTGAGATTACAGTTCTGGCATCAGATGATCATGCGAACAAGAAATAAGCCTCTATGGGGTTGAACCACTGTGACTTTGTGATTTATTTGTTAAGACAGGAGGGCTCATGCTAACAAATGCAACAAGGATTACAACTTAAATAAAAGATAAAGCATGTCGCTCTCTGTCTCCTCCTGATAAGTACTCAATACACGTTAGCCAGAAGAAAAAAGAAAGAAGAAAGAAATGGAACTTGTGATCATGAGCAGAGACCCTGGCTCACAGCCTTCCAGGGAGCTCTAAGATCCAGGACATCCAGCTGCTCTTTCCTTTGACACCTGAGGCATGTATTTTGACCTAGTAGAAGTAGAGATAGATTTTCTAATCTAAAGAAAGAAACATTTTTATAGGAAAAAATGAGTGAATGACTCACCGTGTGTGAGAGAGTTCATGGGCCTCCTGAACCCTATCTTTGTACAGTCTGTGGATGTGCATATGCATGCATGTGCATGCATGCACACACACACACATGCACGCACGCACACAAATGCATGCATGCATGCTCACCCATCTCATCTCCCCATTCCCAATCCAGGTAAAGAATCCTTGGCTTGGCATTTGGAGCTGCTGACAACCTCCTATATCTGGCCCTAGAGTTCACCATCCAGGCCTCTTCCCTGTCATGAGTAGAATAATGGCCCTCAAAAGATGTCCATATCCCAATCCTCAGAACCTGTAAAAATGTTGCCTTATATAGCAAAATGGACCTTATAGATGTGGTTAATGATTATCCAGGATTACCCAGGTGGGCCCAGTGTCATCACAGGGTCCTTATAATTAAAAATGGGAAGGAGGTGGGTCAGAGTGAGACCAGATGCAACAATGGAAGCAACGATCAGAGAATCAGAAAGAGATTGGAAGATGCTCTGCTTTGGCTTTGAAGATGGAGGAAGAAGCCAAAAGCTAAAGAATGAAGAAGTGGCCTCTAGAAGCTGGAAAAGGTAAGGAAATCAATTTTCTCCTAGAGCTTCCAAAAGGAACAAGCGCTGATGACAGCTTGACTTTAGATCCACAAGACTGATTTGAGATTTCTGAACTCCAGAAATGTAAGATAGAAAATGGGTCTATGTTTTAAACCACTGTGTATATGGTAGTTTATTACAGCAGCAATCAGAAACTAATACACCTCCCCAGAACCAGCCCCAGGGGTACAGCTGCTGCTCTCTTCCTTGCCTTGGCTTGCCACACTTGCCACACAGAGGTAAGATGCCACTCTGCGCTTACAAACCTTCATCCGTAGAGCTGAGAAGCAAGTCCCAATTCTGATGTGCAGAGCCCCTTCACAGCACAGCTGTCCAACCCTGTGATCCAGCCATTATCCATCACGAGCCAAACCAACCATGACAGTGCACTAGATAACTACCAGCTCTATTAAACTGGGAAATGACTTCTCAGCAACCTAAAGGATTTCACAGTCATCAGATTACTAGTCCATTACTGGGAAGAATTCACATTTTTTCTTTAATTCTTCACCAGGTAGCCAATTAGGCAGAGGACACCATCAGATAATACTATTTTTATTGCAATTTCTATGTCCTCTAAAATCATTTCTTGTGTTCAACAACATAACGGGTGAGTTTCCAAATTTACCTCGTGTTTTAAAAGATTATAATAAGCACAAAATGGCTCAAGAAGTAGAATCAAGCCCTTCTTATCTTCCTTCCATTGCTGAAACAGGGGTGTCAGGCAGAGGTGTGTTACGGGCTGAATTGTGTCCTCCCCAGAAAATTCATTTGTTGAAGTCCTAACCCCAGTATTTTAGAATGTGACTGTACTTGGAGACAGGGTCTTTAAAGAGGTAATTAAGATTAAATGAGCTCGTTGCAGTGGGCTCTGATCCAATATGTGGCATCCTAATAGGAAGAAGAGATCAGGCCATTAACGCACAGAGAGAGGGAGGACTATGTGAGGGCACAGTGAGAAGATGGTCATCTAAAACAAGGGGAGAGCCCTCAGAAGAAACCAACCCTGCCAAAATGTTGATCTCAGATCTCTAACCCCCAAAATTGTCAGATAACAAATTTCTGCTGTTTAAGCCACTGAGCATCTGGTACTTCGTTATGGCGGCCCTGGCTAACTAATACAGGGGCTATCTTTATCAGCACTCTAGGAGTTGCACTAAAGATTTCTCTACCAGGCAAACAGCCAGAATTAATCCACTAAGATTTTGTTTCCAATATAGTCAACTCTTTTATAAAAGCAGCAAATCAATATCTTATATTTTGTTCATTGCATCAACTAATTAGGTGAATGAAACTAACATTTTTCAAGTCCTCACTATACACCAGACACTGTAATAAGCTGTTTAGGTCTGTTATCTCATTTAATATTCACAAGAGACATTGTTGTTTCTTAAAACAACAACAACAACAGAAAAACACAGATGAGGAAATGAAATGTCAAAGCAGTTAAATAACTTGCCCAAGTCTGCATAGATACTTTGTGGAATTTATATCCGGGTCTACGGGGCTCACAAGTTCATGCCATTCCCCCAAAATTTTGCACAATCTTTTCCAGACAACTGCATCTTTGTGCTGAAAGTGGTAAGGGCTCCAAAGGTGATATGAAGATTAAGAGGAGCCCTATTCAGTGTCCTTTGAGGTGGCCAGCCATTTCTAGGAAAGGGATACAGAGTAGTCAGAGAAGAAAAAGAAAAGTATGTTTCTTTTTTATGTACCCATAGGAAACAAAAATCTAGCTGCCTGTTGAGAGGGTATGCACATCATTTCCCCTCTCTTGGTAATGCGGCTGCTGCTGGTGCTTCGGGAGTGCGATAAACAAGTTGTAATATATTAGTGCAAGTGGTTGCAGCAGCATGCTTCTATAGCTGGCAGAATTCCTGAGAAATGGCTTTTATGGCACCGATCTCCTTGGAGACCTTAAATAACAGCCTAAAATGTATGGTACAGAGATCACGGGGTTTATTACTTTAGTTTCAGCTGGTGTTCTACAATTTATAGTTTTCCTGATAAATTGGGATCCATTCAGCTGATACATATTATGTAGGACAGTAGAATTGTCTCTTCTGCATTGAAGGATTAGAAATGGACAGATACTTTGGTTGGGTGATAACAGCACCAGCCCAAGTTGTGCATGTCAAACAGGGCTCGAGCTGAATGTTTGGGCTCGTTTTAAAGAGGAATGGGTTCCCGCAGTAGGACTGCACCCCTTCCTCCATCTCCCAGATACCTTCTAGTCACAAAGGACCCAGGCATTGAAGTTAGTTATCTCACGCTTTCATCAGGACTGGGCTAAGGGTAAACAAATGCCGCATGTCATGGTCCTTTTAGGGGGTGGGTGGGTGTGGAGGGGGGCATGGTCCTTACTGAAATGTGCAAATTAAAATATTACTTCAGAATCCAGCAATGAAGAAATGACTTTTTATATAGAACCTAGAAATATATTGTTACCTATTTTCCATGAATTAAATTACAGTCAAATCCACTTTTAGTGGCTGTGGCTCTGGTTGCTTTCTATATACTTAATTAATCTGATCTTGTTCAAAATCAGATTTTACAGGCCATGAACAAAGAACATTTGAGAGAAAGCTGTGAGTTTGTGCTCCTGATTTTCATGCAGTTAATCACAGTCTCTTAGCTTTAAAAAAAAAATTAAGAAAGAAAAGGGACAGTAATTGCATTTTGTTGTTGTCCTTGTTGCTGTCATATCATTAAAAAAAAGTCAAGCTATGATGCACGAACAGTAACTTTGTCTCAGCTGAAAATCTGGTATGAATTTTAGCATTTGGATTTTGCGGCCCTGCCAGATCTTGTCTGGCTGTTAATCTGCAAAGGGTGAAGGATTTATACAAAGGGCCTCAACTCTGAAGTGTCATTAAGTTCTATTGGGTCAATAATTCCTGAAAATGAATTAAAACAACAAAGTTCAATAATTTTATAAACATTGTTGGCCTGTATCTTTGGAGAGGGAAAAAAAAGGAAAAGAAAATAAATGTGCCTGGGTGTGAGAAACTGGAAAAATGGTTAGGAGAGAAGAACACTACCCCTAATAGATTCCAGATATTCCTTTGAGCTCACAAGCCACCCAGTTTTCTATGGTGAGAAACACTTTCCAATGTGTGACTGCACATTATGGCTCACTCCTTGGTAGCTAACTTTCTTTCTAATGGGTCTTTCAAGATAAGGAAACACCACCGCCTTGATGTCACTGGATTCCCTAGAAAGGAGATGGGGCAGATGACCAAATGGGCATCCAGTTGCTGGATCTCATGCCTCAGTAACATCAACTGCTGCTATAGACCCACTGAGAGCTGGTTCAGTTGAAGGCTCACGCCTGGTCAAGTACAAGGTCATGAGCAGCCTCACAGGGAATTATATCAAAGAAGAAGATAACTATTCTAGATAAATGAAAAGACAGTCCAGTTTTTTTTACTATTTTATAACCTATGGCAATATTCTCAATGGTCTTGTCTCCTGGGAAAGATGCATTCTAGAAATTAGTCCTCTGAATGCAGAGGTTCCAGGTGCAGTGACCATTCAGAGGTGGAGGAAAGGGGGAGTGAGGAAGGCAGGAGCAGACAGATGCAGTGATTGGGCCAAGGGGGCTGTCTTAAGTGCCAGACAGGAAGCATTTCTCCTGGACCTCACAACAACCCCACGAAGTAGGAATTGCTGCTATTATTGCAATTTTACCTATGAAGAAACTGACACTCAGACAAAAAAAAAAAAAAAAAAAAAAAGACTCATTCTAAGGTCTACAAGCACTAAGTGATGGAAGCAGAGTTTGAAATCTGGGAGTCTTTCTCCACAGCGCTCCTTTTTACACATTAGCGTATAGGCCTTGCTGGAAAAACCTGAGTTGATTAAGCTCACCAACCAACCTGAGACTGAAATTTGGGAGCACAGTTCATTCATCATTAGGAACTGCCTGTAGAGTCCATGTAATTAAAGATGAATTCACACATCAAGACACACTGATGAATCCACACACAAGAAAAGACCCACTTGGAGCTCAAGCATCTTAGGACCAACAGCTAAATGATTGACTATGGACATTTAAACTTTTCTGCGGGACCATCAAAAGTGAAGTTGCTTCTTTTAAAGCCTCCTCTGTGATATTTTTAATAACCTTCCCTCATCTTCTAGTCCTGACTCGCAGTTATCCCTCAACAGCTAATCCCTTTCTCTTGTCACTGGCTCCTCGCACTCTGAACACTTTCAATTATTAGGTTGTTAACTGAAAAAAAACACAACTTCACAGACCCTTTGTGATAAGCCAAGAAAAATGGCAATCATCTCTGTAAGCAAGAAATGGCCTCACCTTAAAAGAGAACCAATCAAAAACATGTAGCCCTCACACCCTGATTACTTCTCAGAAGAGAGCCAGTCATCTATCGGAGCGAAGCTATTATTTTTCTCTTTCTTTCAAGTAAAACTTCCAGCAGCCATGCTCCTAGAGACAGGTAAGCACAGCCAGAAACCTATTAAAACTACAACGAACTACTTGAAGGGCTGAGGGTCCTTCCTGCTCTCATAATGATGTAAAGTAGCCACTTCCTGAAGAAGACAGTAAGGGGCCTTTCATGACCACAGGATGAGAAGATACAACCCAACTTCATTAGCAGCCATGCCTGGCTTTCCATTCCAAAGTCATGCCTGCTTCTCACTGGAGAAACTGGGGGAGAAGATTATACACCAAGGCCTTTGTAGTTGACAACTCTCTCAGGGTCAAGGTTCTCCCATACCTACCTTCCTAGTGAGGAATTAGTTGGAGAGAGGGTCAAGGGAATCCAATTTACTCTTCTTCATGTTGGAATGGAAGAGAGGACCAGAGACTTATCCACCAGAAGGCCTCCCTGCCTGACATTCTTCCATCAGATGCTCAGACACTTTCTTGGAGTTTCTTTGAAGAGGTGTATTAGCCTGTTCTCACACTACTACCAAGAAATATCTAAGACTAGGTAATTTATAAAGAAAAGAGATTTGATTGGCTCACAGTTCTACCAGCTGTACAGGAAGCATGATGCCGGCCATTTGCTTGGCTTCTGAGGAGGCCTCAGGAAACTTACAATTATGGCGAAGCTGAAGGGGAAGCAGGCTCGTCTTACGTGGCTGGAACAGGAGGAAGAGAGAGAGGAGGGAGGTTCTGCACACTTTTAAACAACCAGATCTCATAAGAACTCACTATCCAGTACCAAGGTAGAAGGTACTAAACCATTCATAAGACTCTGCCTCCATGACACAGTCACCTCCCACCAGGCCCCACCTCCAACGCTAGGGATTACATATCCAAACCATATCAGAGGCAATGTGGGATGACCCTCCTAGCCTCTAAAGACAACTTTGGTATGGATTCATATTATTTCCAAACTCCTTCAGCAAATCTCTATATCAAGCACCCAAGATATACCAGGCAATGGTAGGAGGGATCAAAAACACCAAAGACCCAATCCCTGCTATAGCAAGGAGCGTGCAAACGACTTGAGGAGAGAGATCAACATACAAAGTATTATACTAAATACAAAAAGGGCCATGACAGAGCCAGAGTGATTTCACAGGCACAGGGGGAGGGTTGGGGAATTAGCAAATTGGGTTGGGGTTAAGAACTAGCAACTGAAGGTGAGGACTAAGCTGAGTCTAAAAAACAAATAGGGAGTTTGAAAAGAAGAGGGTGCCATGGGTATATGGTTCAATTACCATTCTTAACTTAGACATAACATTATCCTCTAAGAGCGAAACTAATGAAAGTCACTATATCATGAGGATGTCTCCATGAGAGCAGTGATCTTGCATCCCATGTTAACAATTTTACTCTAGCACCTAAGAATGGGTACAGACAGTAACAAAGATGTGGAATCAACCCACATGGCCATCAATGGTAGGCTGTATTAAAAAAATGTGGTACATATACACCATGGAATACTACGCAGCCATAAAAAGGAAAAAGATCATGTCTTTTTCAGGGACACGCATGGAGCTGGAAGCCACTATCCTCAGCAAACTCACACAAAAACAAAAAACCAAACATCGCATGTTCTCATTTATAAGTGGGAGCTGAACAATGAGAACACATTGACATATAGGGAAGAACAACACACAATGCAGACTGTCAGCCGGGGTGGGAGGAGGGAGAACATCAGGAAGAATAGCTAATGGATACTGGGGTCAACCATCCAGGTGATGGGAATCGCCATGGCACACATTTGCCTATGTAACAAATGTGCACATCCTGCACATGTACCCCAGAACTTAAAAGTTGAAGAGAAAAAAAATGAGTGCAGAACAAGTGTCCCATAAATATTTTCTCTGAACATGCCAAGCACACTTGGCCTCAGGACATTTGCACTCATTGAATGTTCCCACTCCCATCTGCATGGATCACTCTCTCTCTTCCTTCCCACTATTCTAAAGGCCTTTTCCCTCCATGAGCTTTTCTCATAGCATCTACCGACTGACATAGCACATGGCTGGTTCCTTCTTGTCTGTCCCTCCCACTGGCATATAAGCTCTGTAAGAGTAGGAACTTTATTGTTTTTGCTCAGTCAATATCTTCAGCAACTATTAAGTGCCTGGAACATAGCAAGAACTCGATTAATACTTGTCAAACAAGGGAATGCAATTGACTACTCCCTTAAAGCCATTCTAATTCCTCCAATTCTCTGTTCATTAAATAACTCTATAGTTCCTCATTCAGTTCCTCCTGAATGTCAGGAAGAGAATGCTCTGAAAGGTTTTGTTTTGTTTTGTTTTCAATTTCACATGAAGGCCCAGGCAATTTTATACAGGTTCTAACAAACATGGAAGGGTTTCCCATTATCAATAAGGTCAGGTCCAAGCCTGCTGGATGTCATAATAAGCTCTCCATGACTGGGCTTCTGTTTTCTCCTCCAGCCTCACTTCCTCCATCCTCCACCTTCTACTTTAGATGTTGATGCACTGAGCCACTGGCTCCAGCAAATGGCTTCATTCACTCACCTAACATTGAGCAGGATGACCTACAGGCCCAAAACAGTAGTTCCTACAACTTGCGTATATTGTTTTCTCTTCCTCACCAGCCTTCCCCTGGCTTTGCCAAGTTAATGCGCACTTATTCTTTAAGATGCAGACTATCAGAGCTGGGATTCAGTCATAGAGGACCAACCTATAGGAAGATCAGAGAAGAGAACAAGGCAGGCTTATCTCTGGGTTACCCGGGAGCTTTCGGATCATGAAGCCTATCCACACATGAGGCAGGGGAGACCAAAGACAGCTACCTTCTTTATTTGATATGGTCACCTGATGTTAACTTTTGGCCTGCATTGTCCTTCATATTTGTCATCATCAATGTTTGAAGTAGCAAATTTGTAAAAATGGCCAGGATCATGCAGATCTCACGTGCGGAGGTATGGTCCCAATGTCTGTGCTGGAGGGGATCTTGCAATCCTGAATCATGCCTCTTGTGTTCCAAGTCATTTATGGTGGTGCTTAAGGCTAAAAGTCCAAGTATTTTCAGCTCAAGAAGAAGTTAGAAGATGAGTTCTCCAGATGCCTGGACATCTGCAGCAATGGGACTCCCCAGGTCACCAGGTTCTTTGAAGTGGTGGTAGTAAAGTGGTGATATCTTCAGCAACTATTAAGTTAATAGTTTATGGTAGTTGGTTAACTACAAGAAGAGGTGATGGATACATTAACGGGGAGAACAGGTTTCTGAAGCTAGAACCATCAAAGCTGGCTTGGCTCAATGCCAACATGGCCTGAAAGCAAAGTCCAGGGACCTTGGCCCAGCTCTCTTGGCAGAAAGAACTGAAATGTCTCCTGTATACCTGATCTTTCATTGCAGCCCCTGGGGCTGGAAACAGATAGATTCCCCTGGTATTTGCCTCCGTGAGGGTGTGTGTGTGTGTGTGTGTGTGTCTGTATCTAAGGAATCTGGCTTTGCACACTGGCTCTGCTTCCCTCCTATTCCCTACCCATTACCGTCTCTCCCTGTAGTCTCTCATGTCTCCCTGTCTGGAGTCTGGGAGAGATCCTGCCTCAGGCTTCCTTCTCAAGGGGGAGCCAAGAAAGGGAGCAGGCTATGTGGATGAGTGACTGTCTTAGCATGAGAAACATCTGAAATGTTTCTCAATTCAATAAACACTGGATGAGTTGAACAAACGATAGTATTGATGTTACTAATAATAATGGCTCATAGTGATTCAACTTAATAATAAAAATGGGTCATAGTGATTTAACTCAATCTATACATTTCACTCAAAACAGTGAATAGATGGACATTTTATAAAAATTTGGTTTACATTAAATAACAGCAAAACATCATTTTTATTCATGAGATAGATGAAATGCATGAAATTGAGATGACATCAAGCATTGCCAAGGATGTGCAGAAGTGAGTCCTTTTGCACATGCTGCTGGAAGTGCTGGAACTTCCTTGGAGGGTACATGGTTCAGCAGTCCTGCCCTTTGGCATCTATCCTAAAGAGATACACACAGGTGCCCAAGGAGGCACTTACAAGGGTGCTCACTTACAAGGGTGCTGTTCCATAGCAGAACATTGGAAATGATCTAAATGTCCATTAATACAGAAATAGCTATATAAATTCTATCATACCCATATTATGGAGTGTTACACAGTCATTGAAAAGCATGAAATGTATCTATTTGTACCATATGAATAGATTGCCCATGTAAACTCCATGAACTCAGAGGGTTTGGTTTTCTTTCTCTTGGCTGTCCAATGTATTCTCAGTAATTTGGAACAGTGCCTAGGACTTAGTAGCCACCCAATAAATTTGTGTTCAGTAAATGGAAGATGAGTAAAATGTATGTCACATATAACAGAATGATACTTTTATATGTGATCATTGTTATTTAAAACAGAAAAAAAATAGTTTCTATATTCTACAAATACATATATGAGTGTTAAGGCTTAGGAAAATATCTGGAAGGATATAAACAAATATAATTCACTGGGAGCAGGTAGGGAGGGTAATAGGGACTTTAGCCTTAACAATAATGTTTTAATTCTCATGAAGAGAATATTCACATATTACTTGGCTAACAAAAATTAATTTAAAGGTTTTTAAAATGTGTGATTAAAACTATGGTGCTTGTTTTTGAGAGAGAGGAAAAAACAATTAGCCCAGTGCTTTTTAATTTTTCCTTGTCTACAAATGGAATGAGTTTCAAGACTTGAAGACAGAACCCAGTGTGCAGGTGCAGGAAAATTGGGGTATGTAAGAATAGGAGCCAGGCAGGCCATTGCAGGGTTAGAGGGGTGTTCGTGGAAACTGGGATGAGGAAATGGGTCCCAGAAATTTTACCTAGAAAAAAGATAATGGCAGAACTTGCAAAGGGATAAAGAAGAGAGACATTATAAAAGGTTCCAAAGCAAGGATAGCTAACATTATCCAGTTACCAGCAGAGGGACTGTTTGGGAGAAAGAGCTTGCTTTGAAGGGAAATAGTTTGGTTTGGGAAATTTGGGGCTTGAAGTGACTATAGCATGTCCAATTAAAATCCCTGGTAGGCAAGGGATATTGTAGAAATAGAGTGCATAGGTGATGCTGATTTGGAAGTTATTTGCATAGAGGGGGAAGTGGGTAATGGAGCAATGGAATTGGAATGAGTTCTCCATTGGAGAGAATATAAGAACAAAAGGAGAGGGGGCAGCTCTTTAGTCTACAACCACCCCCAGTTAGGGGAATGCCCAGGTATAGTGCTTCTCTGGCAGCACCCCTGCATGTCACTCAAAAGGATATCAGCAACTGAACCTGGACCAATGTGAGTAACCGGAAACATCTATTAGCAAATTTATTAACAAAAGTCCTGTTTATATCTCTGTTGTCAATTGCAATCAATTACCTGGACAAAGACGTCCCTAATTGGTAAGTCATTCTTGCCCATGAGAAATGCACCAATCTCATATTTCCTGGGATGGTCCCCTTTCCTTTATGTAACATAAGACTAGTTATTATACTGTGCCACAAGGAATGATTATCCACAGAGGAGCACTAACTCACTACATCTGTGCCGTAGTTTCAGGATGAAGAGTCCTCAAAAGTAGTATTGTATTGATGCCCAAAACTATACTAAAAGGCTAGGTCCTTTCTGTTTAACATCCGATTCTCAGTTAAACTACACACAACCGCCATGGTGATGGCACCATGGAAAGTACTCTAACACTGGAATCAACCCAACTAGAGTCAAATCCCAATTTTACCACTTCAGCTCTTCGAGCTTGCTTCTCTAAGCCTCTATTTGGACACCTGTAAAATGGGGTGATAATGTGTGTCTCAGAGTTGGTATACAAAATTTAAAAAATTATATACGTGGACCATGTGACACATGATAGTCCCAAAATAAATATCAGTCCCCCTTTCCCTTGTCTACTTTCTGAAGAGACAAAAGGAGACAATTTCTGAACAACAGAAATGAGAAAGACACACCTGAGCTGTCACACAGATTTGGTTCATCGTAGAATTCCACACTACTCTAAATCATGAGTTTGCTGATAACTAAACTCTGATGAGGTAGGTCTGTGTTCAACTGGATTTTGAACATAACCAAAGTTTATCCCATGTAAAAAAATTTAACCTGCATACACTAAGAAAGGAATACATAAAATGAGCAAATAACTCTTATTTCCAGAATCCCAGGTAAGAGAAGAGGATAAAAGTGGAAAAGTTCTTTTCTTTAAAAGGACAGTCCCAAAGCACTCACCATTTCATATTTTAATGCTAACCCCCTTAGCTTCTCCTGTTGCTCTCCATGACAGAGCCAGTCAGGGCATGTGCTAGAAGTAAAAGGGATATAGGAAGACAAGAGGAGAGGCAAGAACGGTGATCAGAGTGGAGCCAAGATCCCAGGGCCTGCTGTCTTACTGCACCTGCGTGGAGCCAGAGCACCTGGCCGCATAGGAGAACAGTGCGGCCATCCGTATGTTCTATCCTTGTGGTGCCTGCAGCTTGGGTAGCTCCTGAATTTTTCACGCTGTGTTTGTATGCTTGGCTGTCAAATGGACCTAGTCATTCCAGAGGGTTGAAATAAATTAAAGACAGAAAAGAAAGGAATTGCCTCTTCTTGTATCTTTCCCAGTAACCCCTAGCCAGAAGATAAAACACACATCCTTATCACCATGTCACTATTTCAGAACCATTTTAACCAATCCTCCCAGCCTTCCTTAAATTTCATTAAATTATTAATATTAGCCAAATATATGGTGAAATTTAAGTAAATTTTGATGATGACATAAAGAGTAAGAAAACAGTTTTGTGACCAGCCTAAATTCCAAAGTTCAATCCATGCTGTGCAATTTACTAGCTGTGTAACATTAGGAACATACCCATTTTTTCTGTGCCTCAGTTTCCTCACCTTTAAAATAGTAAATGGATAATATTATTACCACTTTATTATTAGCCCCTATTTCATAATTTTGAGGACTAAATAAGTGAACAGACACAAAGCTCTTAGGACAATAGAGTCTACTAAAGAAAAAGCATATATTGGGCATATAGTTAGAGCTCAGTAATATTAGCTATTATTGTTGTTGTTATTAATAACATTTTAATATCATAAGATTGTGAGGCATCATAAGAAACCATCTAACACCTGCATCTAACCTCTGAGTATTATTTTCAAGTCTATTTAATCTATTATTCCATGACTCTGTTAATTCTATCATTTAACCCAATTTTAGGACGTTCTTGAGTACGTGTATATGTATTATTTACATATGGCTTTTAGCAACCCTGATAAAGCATGGCACAGTGACCACATGTCCCAGATTTTCTTGGATAACCCAATTTTATTATTTTTGCATTAAAAGACTTGATTTGTTAACCACATATCTAAATTGGATTTGATTTTATATCACTGAAAGATTTCCAAATAAATAATTTTACAAATCAAGCACAAATCTTTGCTCCTGACTTTACATCCAAAAAATGATTATAACAAGTATATGTAATTTTAAAAGAATAGCTTCTAATAATCCCCATGTTAGTAACAACACATCTAAGAATTACAAATAACATGTGTTGAGGGCTTCTGACCTAGAGATTCACTTTGCTGCCAAGGAAAATTGTTTGCACCTTGGTCTACATAGTGCTTTACACAGTGAGTAAGCAATTAAAGTAAAGCCTTTCTGATTCATCCTAATGACCACAAGACCCAAAGAACACATGATCTACTGACTTCTGCTTATTAGTAAGAATGTGAAAAGATGAGATTAAAAACTGAACAGGCTGTTTCATACATATGTTTTTTAACTGAAAGATAACATTGTGTGTTTTTATCACATGTAACATGATGTTTCGAAGTATATATGCATTGGGGAACGATTCAATCTAGCTAATGAACAAAATGCATTACCTCACATAGAATTCCATTGTATAGATGTGTGTATATTTTCTTTGTCCATTTATTTATTAATAGACACTTCTTAGGTTGCTTCCATATCTTGGTGATTGTGAATAGGGCTGCAATAAACATCGTGAGCAACAAAAACAAAAGGGTAGAATTATAGCAAACTAAAAAGCATCTGCACAGCAAAAGAAACAATAAAAAGACAACCTATTGAATGGGAGAAAAGGTTTGCAAACTATACATCTGACAAAGGGTCAATATCCAAAATATATACAGAACTCAAACAACTCAGTAGCAAAAAATAATAACCACCTGATTTGAAAATGGGCAAAAGACTTGAATAGACATTCTCAAAAGAAAAAATGCAAATGGCCAACAGATACGTTTTTAAAAATTCAACATCACTGGTCATCAGGGAAATGCAAATCAAAACCACGGTGAGGTATCACCTCACCCCAGTTGGAAAGGTATTATCAAAAAGATAACAAGTGCTGGCAAGGATGTGTGAAAAAGGAAACTCATCTATACAGTTGGTAGGAATGTAAATTAGCACAGCCATTAAAGAAAACAGTGTGGAGTTTCTTCAAAAATTAAAAATATAACTACCATACGATCCAGGAATCCCGCTGCAAGGTATATATCCAAAGAAAATGAAATCGACATGTTGAAGAGGTAACTGCAAACAGGCTATTTTATATATTGGAAATAAAAGAAATACATCTCAATGTTATTTGCCCTTGTTTATTTTTCAATTTAGGATATTTATACCAAAGGCACTCAGGAATCCAAAACTTCTTTAAAACAAAGTAAATTTTGTCATCCTTGCTATTAATTAGAGTGGGGTGGGGAGACAGTTCTCAAAAGAAGATTGTTGGCTTTGGCTCAACAGAAAAACACTAGAAGGAACTACTTTTTAGATTTTGAATGAGAAGGCTTAGACTGTCCATTCCTGGCTCTGCCATGGACAACTTGTATGGCTTTGGGCAAATCACACATTCACTCAGCTTTATGATTGGAGTGAAATACCATTAGGCCCTCTTTTAGAGTTTAGCAGTCTATGAATTATGTGACTACTCAATTTTGTTTTATTGAAAAAAAAAATGCTTGGTAGTGTGTGCAGATGTTTCAAAGGAATTCTTCTTTTGACAGTTTACCTTTGTCTTCAAGATTTAATGGGGGTTGCTTAATCACTTTATCTTGTTTAAATTGTACCTCTCTCTCTAAATCTTCTATCCGAACAGGGCAAAAGAGACCATGGCCCCTGTCAACCCATAGACATTCTCACTGTCCACCCATGAACATGAAATCTGTCATAGTAGACCCATGACTTTGTAGCCATTCAATTCAGTTAATGCATAAATAACTCCAACTTGGAAATCTCCAATGGGACCTACAAAGGTAGTCTTGTTCTCAGAAACTAAAAATCTCATGGAGAAGAAAAATAGATAGGTTTATAAATACTTCTACCTCAAGGGACTTCATATGAAATTCTATTGGAGAGGTGCAACGTACTCTGGGAGTTTGAAAAAGACAATAATTCTGGAGGACTCAGGGAAAACCCCGTGGAAAAGTTGAAATTTTGACAAGTCAAAAACTGAGTTGGATTTAGACAAGTTAAAATGGCAGGGAGGCCATTCCAGGAGGAAGGATTGTTATTATAAAGGATCAGAATCAGAAGAGGAGCATAATATGGGTTGAATTGTGTCCTCCCAGAAAATATGTCCAACTCCTAACCTCTGGTACTTGTAAATGTGACCTTCAGAAATGAGATCTTTACAGATGCAATTAACTTAAGGATCTCAAAATGAGATCATCCTGGGTCTCCGCTGGGCCCTAAATTCTAAGAAAGAATTCTCAGACAGAAAAGGAGAAGGTACGCAGAGACACAGAGAAGGCCATGTGGAGACTGGAGTGCTGCTGCCAATAAGCCAAGGAACATTAGGAGCCACCAGAAGCTGGAAGAGGCAAGCAAGGATTCTCCACTAGAGTCTTCAGAGGGAGTGCAGAACTGTCGACAGCTGGATTTTGGACTTATAGCCTCCAGAATTGTGAGAGAGTATGATTCTGTTGTTTTAGGCCACCAGGGTATGGTCATTTGTGGCAGCCATTTTGGGGAACTAATACTGGAGGTATTAGTTTCCAGGAGTGGAAAACGAGGGGTCCACCTGGTCCTCTCTTGAGTGGTGTTAGTTAAAGGAGTGGAGACTGTGGGGAGAAGGGCAAGAGAATAATGAAGGGATAAGACTTCAAAGACAGCTACAAATGGTGCAGCAAGCTCTTTGAATAAGAATAGAGACACAGAGAGACATTTGAGGTATAGTGAGAGTATCAAGACTGGGTGACTCAAGT
This sequence comes from Cacajao melanocephalus, assembly GCA_963573385.1. NCBI lineage: Eukaryota > Metazoa > Chordata > Mammalia > Primates > Pitheciidae > Cacajao > Cacajao melanocephalus. The sequence continues at coordinate 61,341 of CAUYLG010047453.1, read as the reverse complement.
TGTCAGACAGATGTGTAGGGGAAGAGACGAGACACAGGAAACTTTGAGAAAGTTCTAGGAAAAGTAACAAGGGATTAAATCAAAACAACGGCAACAGTGTTGAGACTTGGCAGATGTTGGGCTGAGGATTTCGTGATTAGCTCCATGGGTTAGGGAGTAGAAGAGAGAACTCCAAGTGATTCTTATGGAAGCTCCAGTTGCAAGGGTTTAGACAAAGGAAAAGAAAACAGTTAATGAGACAAATAATTCATCAGAAAGGAAGAAAGAGAACCAATGGAATACCAAAAGAGGCCGGAGATTTGAATAGGAGGCAGCATCTGATGATACAGACAGATTAAACGGGCTTATCAAAGAAAGCTTGGCGATTAAGTGGTTTCTAGTGATTTTTGAGAGCCCACTAGCCATGGAATAGCAGAAATGAAATACAAATTATAAGGGTGTAAAAAAGTAAATAAACATATCAAGTTTAGTTTGCCCCTTTTCAATTATTTTTGGTAAAATAGAATAATGTGTGAGATGTAACTTAATTAATTAGAGTGGGGTGGGGAGGTACTTCTCAAAAGAAGATTAAATTGGCTATGACTCAACAGAAAAATACTAGAAGAAACTACTCTTTAGGTCTTGAATGAGAAGACTTAGACTCTCCATTCCTGGCTCTGTCACAGACCAGTTGTATGGATTCGTAAAGTAGTGTGAAAAAAAGATTCTTTAGACCTTAATCGGGCTTCAGCATGTTAACATGCTATCTCCAGTGAGCCCATGCTAACCTGTAAATAACATGGGAAACACTAATTCAATAGCAAAGATACATTTGCCAGATGAACTAATTGTCACTCAAAAAGAACTGTCACTCAAGGAGAATGCCTGAGAAACTGGAATATTGCATGAACCTGTGTTTACTCAGAAAGAGATCAGGCCAAGATCAGCATTTGCTTTAGTAGGGTGTGCAACAGATGGTCCTAGAGAGCTGGAGCGGGGGAGGGAGGGAGCATAAAGCCATGGGAAAGCTAGAGGTGGGAAGCAGGGATGGAGCAGGGTGAAACAAATGCATCACATTACAACTTTGCCTACTTTGCTGTTCTGCCTAGGGACTGCCTTTGGCTTGCAGGTCCTGCAGTCACTCAGTGATTTGTTCTGGTAATTATCTAACAAGTATCCCCCAAAGAGAATTCAAGGAATGGGTAATAATCTGAAAGTACACACTGCCTCTGATTTCTGGGCCTTTTTCATATCCTCAAGAGTATTTTTCAAGAGTAGTCGAGAAAGTACAATTGCTGCCAATCTGAGAAGATTTTGCCAAAGATCCTGCTGGAGCATCAGAAACAGAGAATTTCTAAGTGGAAGAGACCAGAGGTCACCCAGCCCTGCTCTCTGCATAGTGTTGATCATTAGCTAATATGCATTCCAGAGAATAAGACCTCAGCTCCTCATTTTCTCTTGCTGCTTACCATCCCAAATATGAGGACCCATAATGCATAATTTTCCTGATAGCAAAGAATGTTCAGAAACACCATTCTCACTTACTGAGAAACATAAATAAGGTTAGAAAATCCAGATACGTAAAGGAAGCCCAAGCCTCTTTTCTTCCTATCCCAGGGACTCTGCCTAACCCTCAAAGACTGGTAAGAACTTACCATAGCTTTAAAATATTTTCTTCAAAATTCCACAGTCATATTTAGTAGCTGAGGATTATAGAGAGGAGGTTTGAAAAATAGAAGGTTTCAATTTTGTAGAATATTACACAATGCATAATAATGGTTGGCTTAGTTATTGTACAGTTTGAATGGAGGATATAACTTGAATGACCACCTGTGAACTCTGGCTTTTCAAGGGCTCCTCAATTTCCTGGGAGCCTCAGTGAAGATGACGTGAGGGTAGACAGTGAAAATCCTGTGGCTATCATATGTGGATCCGAACAAAGAAGGGAGACAAATACTTATCCCAACCTCAGAAGTCATTCATTCAACACCTATTTACTGACTTCCTTCCAGACATTCAGCTAGAAAGGCAAGGAACTCATTATGGGTTGGGAAGAAAGCATCATAGTCATGGATGGTTTTTAATGTGACACTGCACAGTGTTCCTCAAAAGTGGAAAGAATTGTTGTCAACTTTCAGAATTGGTGAAGTATGAGGGCGATGGCAGAGGCTATGGAACAGATGGTAGCAATGGCCCATCTCTGCCACAATTGTGAATTGCTTGGAGTGCCTGGAGATAAGGGAGGGTGTAACTTCCCTTAGCAGTAGGAGCCTTCATTGGAAGAGCAGGGCCTGGAACTTGGTGGGGAGTGGAGTCTGAGATGCTGCCAATGAAAACTGGTTATCTGGTTGTCTGGCTGTCCAACGCCTGGGTCCTGCATGAGTTGTCTGATGAATAGCTCTTGTTTTTCCTGTACAGTATTGCTTCTCCCTTTTTTGCTAACAGAACCCTTATTTCCTCTAGAAAAGCCATTCCATGCAACTCGGGTAAGGCTAACCCTACCATAGGTTTAACCCTTCAAAATACTTACCTTTCTGGTTCCTATTACTACACATGATTCCTGTGGACAGAATCCTAAATGGACTTTTCTAGCAGAGCTCATTTTCTGCTGGGCTAGGGTAAGAGATTATCTGTGAGGTAAAGAGAAATATGGAACCATGAAGACACTGTTGGAACCCCTGGATCCAGCCTTAAATGAAGGTAGACCTATCCCTGGACGTTTTCATTACTTCAGGGTTGACTGCTTGGAATTGGGTTTCTGTTACTTGCAATTGTACAAATCCTAATACAAAAGGGAGTATGTTCCAGGTATTCTCCTAAGTCAGCTTTGATGAAAAATAATTAAGTAGGAGGAAACCGAAGTCATAGAGTCCCATTTCCAAGCCAGCAAACTGGCAAGCCTTTTGAAAGAACCTCTGTTTGATGCACATCCTCAAACCACTCCACTACTGGCAACTCATTATCAAGCTCTTATTTATTTGTATAATATTAATGGCAGTTATTAGATTTTTTTTTCCAATGACATAATTTACGTATTTTCATCATAGAAATTTTTGAAAAGCATATATTCACACCACCCAGAGGGAAACAGCACTAAACACTTTAACATACTTCCAGCCTTTTTCATGTATATATCCCTTTTTCAATTACTCTTTCCCCAACATTTTGATTATATATAACACGAACATTTTCCCAGGTCAGCCAATATTTCTGTGCAGCACAATTTTAATGAAGGATGTTATTCTATTCAACAGTGATCCATAATTTATTTATCCAGAACCCTATTGACAAAATTTTAGGTTGTTTCTAATTTTGTACTGGCATATACATAACATTATAAGCAATGAACATTTTTACAACAAATCTTCATCCTTAAGATAAATTCCAGAAAGCATAATTGCTTGTCAAAGGGTATGAGGTTTTTAAGTTTTTGATAAATGGCAATGAGATTTTTTAAAGACACCCAAAGAAGTTTTCTCTTTGTCCTTTTTGCACCAAAAGGAAGGAAGATTCACTACTAGGTGACATTTTCGACACAGATGTTTTGGAGTATGTATCGGTTTCCTATTGCTGTAGTAACAAATGTGTCACAAACCTGGCAGTTTGCAGCACCCATTCACTATCTCACAGTTCTCCAGGTCAGAAGCCCAGATGGCTTGGCTGGGTACTTTGCTTAGAGTCTCATGAGGCCAAAATCGAGGTGTCAGTTGACTTGGGCTCTTATCTCCCATGGAAGCTATGGGGGGAATTCGGGGCTCATTTGGGTTGTTGAAACAATGCATTTCCTTCTCATAGTTTCCGTGAGACCACTTCTATCTTCAAGCCATCAACTGTGAATTGAGTCCTTTTCACCTGGAATGTCTCTAATGTCTCCCTCTGCCACGTATTTCTGACTCTAGTCAAAAAAGTTCTCTGCTTTTAAGGGATCGTGTGATTAAATTGGGCCCACATAAATAATCCAGAACAATCTTCCTATTTTAATGTCTATAACCTTAATTCCATCTGCAAAATCCCTTTGCCACATAATATAATATATTCACAGGTGCCAGGGATCAATGTGGACACTTTTAGGGTAACCATCCTGCCTGCCAAAGGGTAGAACCAAGATACTGCATTAAATAACACTACCAGGCATAGTTACTTGACTAACCATCTTTCATCCCAAGGCAATGGTTGGAGGGACTAGTTCAGTCTTTTCAAAGTGATGTGGGGAATTGTTCTCTTCACATCCACTGCTCAAACCCCAGCAAGTTCCCAATTGGACAAAAGGATTGTCTCATGAAACTTTCTAATATCTCTTGTTGCTAGGAAACAGTGTTTCCAGGTTCCTCAGGGGCAGGCTTCCCTTCAGATTTATATTCAGTGCTGTACCATTGTAATAAACTACATTTTGTCATGTGCTAAGACTGTTACCAGTCAAAAAGAATGCAAAAATTCAAGTGACTTTACATACAAATATAAGCCTGTGTGTGATAACTGGGTCCCACACGTGTATAGGTGTCTATATACATGTAAATATTTCTGTGGCTAAGTTGTGGGGGTTTTTTTTCTCCCTTCAATCTGACTCATTTATTCCTTATTAGTGCTCTGCAAAGGTTTTCTTCTTTATGGCTAATTTCGAAGGAAATAATGTGAGAGTTTTCAGCAAAAGCAGTTTCCATGGTTACACTGAAGTCTTACTAAAAATAGTACATGATGTAATCAGCAAAACTTTAGCTACTTAAGGAACTAGACAAAATGGATCTACATTACTGTACAAAGTTTGTTCTGTCCTTCAAACTGTGCCTATGACACATGAAGAGAATACTCTGTGAATTATTTTTATTGCCCTGAGATTCCAGCTCCTCAAACACTTTTGTGGGCAGCTCACAAGCTGTTCAGGCTCTGGAATTATTTCTAACACTGTGTGAAGGAAAGGCAGGCAGAGACAGGGAAGAGGAGGGATGAAGATGAGAGAGGGGAAGAACGTAAGTACTTACCTTATCTTGGGGCAAATACTGTACTCTGTGCCTCATTTCTCTCCCTGAGATAACATTTCCCTTTTTTCAAATACGTCCTTTAAATTCACTATCAAGGCTGCATAGTAGAAGGAAAAGGAGTTACTCCAATTTGATTAGTCTACCCCTCTAAATTCTACAGCTAGCGACCTACTCCATTTTCCTCACTTTATCTTGTGAGCTTTCTTCCCTTCAGTGATTGATTCAAGGTTTGGTACCAGAAGAAATGACAAGAGGGAGACCCATTCATTTTATTATTCCTCTTCTATTATTTCTGCTCGCTCTCTTTTATATAGTGTTAGAAGAGTGCAGGCACCTGAGATTAAAACAGCTTCCCTTTCGCGTTTGGAGTTCTTTGTCCTCATTGTGTTTGAACTGTCACCGGGCACAGCTGGGTCTCTATTTCCAATATCCTTTTTCCACACTTCATATAATTAGAAAAGAGAATCAAGAATGGCAGTCCCACCTGCTTCCAAGGCCATTCTGCTCCCACCACCAATGGTTGAATCTGGAAGCTGAAGAAGTGGCCACATGGATCACTGTTCCTCTCCTGAGCACATCGCTCACCGTCACGTGTCTGACGACAGAGCCAGCCCCAGTCCCCGAGATGACCTGTTTAATCCTGCAATCCTTGGTGGCACTCCCTCTCTCCTCTTCCTACGGTTGTTCAAGGGGGCGGGGGGCACTCTTCCAAACAAAATTCAATCTCGAAACCAAGTTTTTACTCGGTTTTACTTATTCTAGAAAAGCTTTAGAAATATTCCTGGTTTCCTTTTGGAGCCAAATAACAGTGTTTGCTTCTTGTCCATTTGGGGACTCAGTGGGTCCCTCCCAAAAGAACACCATCATTTTATTTAGAGTCTGTAGTACTGAAAAGAGAGGTCTGGAAATGTTTTTTGAAACACCACGGCTATTGCATATATCGTCAATTTTTAAAATGTATTTCTATATCGAGGATACTAACAATCGTAGGATCATAGCAATTTAAAAATATAAAGACGATTGCTAGCCTCAAGTAACTCTACAGTGTTTCTTTAAAAACACCATCTGCTTAAATAACTGGCTTTAGAAGGGCACTTGATGCTAATGTTTTTAAATAGCTTTTTATGACATACCTTTAAGATTCATTTGTTTCTCATTACCTTGTATGGAACACTAACTCCTGAATATAGTCTCAGAGATAGCATACCTGGCCCAGAGACACTCAAAGTAATATGCACAGGCAATATAATTCAAACATAAAGCACATCAAGTGAGCATGAGATGAGGTGAGTTGAATGTATTATGTTCCTACAGCTCTTTTTTTATTTATTTAGCTGTTTGAATGGAGATATTCAGTAAAGGTTCTCACTTGAAGCCTAATTAAGAAATCTATTTTAAAGTGACATGGAGGTAAGAGGAGAAAAGATAAATGAGGTCTGGAGGCTGATGTTACACAGTGATGGCCATCCAGGTGTTCCAGGTGGGTGGATCGGAAGATGGAAAGAGCTGCTTCCTACAGGAGTTATTTGTATTGAGAGCAGGTGTTCAGTAGAGAAGTCTCAAAACAGTCAATGTGCCAGCTATTTTTACCAAGTTACTGAGTCCCCTCCAAGTGCACTCTGCATCCTCCCCTATGCTGCTTCCTGCCTGCAAGAGTGTCAGCCTCCTATGGGTTGGACCACATCAGTGAACTCCTGCCCTCACTAGCTTCCGGTTGGGTCAGCCAGTCAGGCTTCCTGATAGGAGATGAGCGGCATGGAGCTGGGAGGAGAATGAGGTCAGAAGAGTTATTTCCTTGGCTCCTGGACTGTGGGGTTTTCTTTGACTAAAACCAATAATTAATTGTTTTTTCCCCTGATCTTTCTTCATACCTGGGGATAACCAGTCACAGCTAGTAGCCCTAAGTTACTGTACTATCTCTTGTGGTCCTCATCTCTTTGTTTTTTGTTTTGTAAAAAAGCAAAACAAAAAACAAAACCCTCTTCACATCATTTTAATTTGAGTGTTTCATCCATTTCTTTTTAGTACTTCAATACCAGAATCTTTAGCAAATGAACTCCTGATCATCTCATATTTAGAGGGTCTCTTCTATGAAAGTTGGGTATTACAAAGTAAAACTGTTTCAGCATAAGGAGTTGTATGGGAGGATCTAAAAGTGATCTTGGAAAAGGGACGCTAAAGGTAACTAATGTTACAGGAAATAAATAAAGTGGATGAGGACAGGATAGAAATCAGTAGGATTCATTAAAATGGGATGTGAAATATATAGAGCTGGTGAAAGAACCAAAATAAAAAAGAGTGAGGATTTCTAGATGTCGAAAAATATTACTCTGTGAGTGATTTATTATCCATATAAAGCTCAATTACTCACCTCACATTTTTGTTTGACTTTTTGGAGATAGAAATTCTAAACATGTTATTCCTTAAAAAATAAGTTCAATACTTTGGAACACTATAATGCAATATTGCTTATCCTGATGTTGATGACAATAGTAAATACCATAACTATGATCCCCGCTGCCAACCACTAAGCTCTTATTCTGCTCAAGATGCTGGACTAAGCCCTTTGTACCCCTTTGTCCTCCCTCACAAGAGTTCTTATAAATAACCATTGCTATTTTCTCCATTGTCAGGAAAGTAGAGTTGAGAAAGGCTACCAGGCATAACATGGAAGTGAGGAATTGGAATTCTAATCCAAAGCACCTGGATCTTTGTTTCAGTCATCTTCCAACCTCCTCATTCACTACCCAATGCATGCAAAATGCATGTGGCCCAAGAAAACACACAGTTGTGCTAACCTGTACTATCTTAAGTGACCACAAAGCTTAGAGGTTTGTTGGTACCACCCAGTGGGCAATTCACTCTTCCATTCTCCAGTGCTTTTGCCTGACCTCCATGCATGAACTTCCATAAGCTGATCCCTTCCAAATTTATATCTCTACACCTGATTTCTTCCAAAAGCTCCAGTCTCGGATATCTAACTGCCATCAAAACATGTTCGATCCCTAATAGACACATCTAACTTGTCCAAAATTTCTCTCAATTTCACCACTCCTCAACATCTATTCCTTCTCGGTGTTTACCATCTCTATTGGAATGTAGGAGCATTCACCCAGCTGCTCAAGCTGAAGCATAAGATACAGTCTTGATCTCTCTCTTTTCTTTGTACCCTCCTACAACCCATGTTGAGTTCTGTCTTGAATCTGACACCTTGTCACTATGACTCACCGCCATAGTTAAGGCAGCATTACATTTTGTTTAGATTACTACAGGTGCTTTTTGCCTCGTTGTCTTGCTTCCATTCTCATGTTTTCAAAGGCAGCAACCTATACATCAGTCAGAAGGAGCTTTTCAAAATGCAAGTCAGATCAATTATTCCTTTAATCAAAACTTCTATATCTACCAGATTCAATTTCATGGCCCAAAGGCCCTAGAACACCTGGCTGTCGCCATACTATCCTCATCTCTCACCAATTCCTTCCTTATTCACTTTATTCTAGACATGCTGACCTCATTGCTGTTTCTCCAAAATGCCCATCTTTCTCATGGTCTTTGCACTATTTCTTCTACCTGGATTGCTCACCTCTGAGACCTCTCACTTCACACAGGTTTGTATTCAACAGCTGTCTTCTTAGACTGTCCCTCTATAACCTCTACCAAAAATCGCCACACATTCCCTAGCCTTTCTCACTCTCCACCTACTATCTTTATCTTCAGGACACTTTCTATTACCTGATGCTTGTCATAGATGTATTTATTATTCATCTCCTTCTCTGGAATGTAAGCTCCATGAGGGTAGGGACTCGATTTGTTAAGTTCTCTGCTATATCCTTAGACACTAGAACCATGTTTCAACCATAGAGGCACTCATAAGTATTTGTAATAGACAAGGAAGGAAATAAGAAAAAAAGAAAAGAGGGAGGGAGGATGGAATGAGGGAAGGAGGGAAGTAGGAAGGGAGAAAGGGAAGGAGAGAAGGGAAGACGAAGGGAGGAGGGAAGGAGAGAAGGGAGGAGGGAAAGAGAGAAGGAAGGAAGGAAAGAAGGAAGGAAGGAAGGGAGGAAGGGAGGAAACAAACAGGAAGTGAGGGAGGGACTTTGGAGCCTATGAGAGGACTTCAGGAAGTTCATGGAAAAATAGAATTAAAAGATAAAAATATAAATATAAATTTTACTTCTCAACATAAGTTCCATCAAATTCAAGGCACTTTTGTAAGAAATGATACCAGCCATTTAGTCTATCCCTGTATTAGTTCGCTCTCACACTGCTATAAGAAAATACTGGAGACTGGGTAATTTATAAAGCAAAGAGGTTTAATTGACTCACAGTTCCATATGACTGGGAGGGGGGTCCTCAGAAAACTTAAAATCATGGCGGAAGGGTAAGAGACTGTCTTACATTGCAGCAGGCAAGAGAGCACGAGTGTGTGAAGGAGGAACTGTCAGACACTTATAAAACCATCAGATCTCATGAGAATTCACTCGCTATCATGAGAACAGCGTGGGGGACATTGCTGCCATGATCCAATCACCTCCAACTAGGTATCTCCCTTGACACCTGGGGATTATGGGGATTACATTTAAAGATGAGATTTGAGTGAGAACACAAAGCCTAAATATATCAGTCCCTAAAAAACTGAGGGTCCTTGGAATTTAACCATGTCAGGGTAGTCTTTTTTACATTATTAACTAAAGAAAAATGGGTGCCCTTTAAAGATTGTTTTAGATTAGGAAACAAAAAATTAGAAGAGGCCAAATCAAAACTGTAAGGTGGATACCTAATGGTTTTCCACTAAAACAGTCACAGAACTGCCATTGTTTGATGAGAGGAGTGAGCAGAAGCATTGTTGTGGTGGAGAAGGACTTTCCGGTGAAGCTTTCCCTGGCACTTTTCTGCTAAAGCTTTGGCTTTCTCAAAACACTCTCATAATAAGCAGATGTTATTGCTCTTTGGCCCTCCAGAAAGTCAATAAGCAAAGTGCTGTGAGCATCCCAAATAACTGTTTCTATGACCTTTGCTGTTCACCAATCTGCTTTTGTTTTGACTGAACCACTTCCACCTCTTGGTACTCATTGCTTTCATTGGGCTTTGTCTTTGGGATTGTACTGGTAAAGCCATGGTCTCTCTCTTCCTGTTAACAATTCTTCGAAGAAATGCCTTAGGATCTTGATGGCACTTCTTAAAAATTTCTTTTGAAACCTCTGCTCTTGCATGCAGCTGATCTGGATTCAACGATGTTAGCACCCTTCAAGAAGAAAGTCTGCACAACTTTAATTTTTCAGTCAGAGTTGTGTAAGCTGAACCAATGGAGATGAGTTTGATGTTGCCTATTGTTTCTGTTGTTGATTATTGGTTCTCTTCAAATAGAGCCTGAACAAGATTCATTTTTCCTCCCAAATGGATGTGGATGGTTTGCCACTGTGGGATTCATCTTTAACACTGTCTCATCCCTCCTTAAAATGAGTCATCTGCTTGTAAACTGCTGATTTCTTTGATGCATTGTTCCTGTTAACTTTTTATAGAGCATCAGTGATTTTACCAATCTGCCACCCAAATTTCACCATAAATCTGATGTCATTCTTGCTTCAATTTTAGCAGACTTAATGTTTCTCTGATAGGGGCTCTTTTCAAACTGATGTCTTATCCTTCTTAGTGTCACAAACTAGATCCTGTTCAGACATGTGTTAACAAATTAGTAGGAGTTTATTTTGGTGCAAAAAAATAAATTCATGTATACTTTTTTCATAATACACATTATCCATGAACTTTTTGAAGACCACCTATATTGTGCAGAATTATCGCTCCTCAAAGATGTACACATCCTATCCTTGGATCCTGTAAATATGTTACAGTAGAATTAAGTTTGTAAATAAGATGACCTTAAAATATGGAGCTTATCCTGGATCATTTGGGGGATGGGAGCAATGCCATCACAAAGTACTTGAAAGTAGAAGATGGCAGAAAAGGAGTGCAGAGTGATATGATATGAGAAGGGAGGAGGACTCAAACAATCATAGCTTGCTTTGAAGATGGAGGAAGGAATGAGCCAAGTAATGTGGGTGGCTTCCAGAAGCTGCAAAAGGCCAGGAAACAGATGTCCCCCTAGAGCCTCCAGAATGAGACATAACCCTGACAACACCTTGATTTTAGCCAGTGAGACCTTTGTTGGACTTTTAACCCTAGGAATTGTAAAGATAAAAATGCCTGTTGTTTCCAGCCACTAAATTCATAGAATTTGTTGCAATGGCAATAGAAAACTAATAAAATTTATGCTCTTATCCTCAGGTTTATACAACCCCTCCTGACCTTCCCCTTTACTCTCTTAGTGAGTTGGGGCTATTCCTTTGTCAATATAATTGTATGATTATATTTCTCTCTATCCCAGCACAAAAAAAGCACAGCCTCCATCTCCTGTCTTTATGTTAGCCATTAATCATGATAGCCATATTTTTAACCAAAAATAGGACATAAAATGAAAAATGTATGTATGTTTCCTAGCCATATGACTTTGGGCAAGTTACTTAACCTTTCTGTGCCTCAGTTTTCCTCACTTGTAAAATGTATATTATAAGAATAATTGTGTCTCACACACCTAGAAGTAGATTTTAAATGCTCAATAAATATTAGCTACTATTATTATTAATGCACCCACCAGGATAAAATACTGAAGTCAGGTACCTTCCAGAAAACCCAAGATGCATATACTCTACACCATTAAGCTATGTTAACACCAAATTCTATAATTTTCAGAGATGAGTGTAAGCAATTTTGCAGGTGATAGCTTTCTTGTGCTTTCAAGGATGATTTAAATTGTCACTCAATCAAGATTTGACACTACTCAGTATAGGCAAAGGCATACCGAGAAATGGGCACTCTCATACTCTCTGGGCCTAAGTAACCTTCTATCTTACTTTTGTTTTTCTGTATTGCTCATATTTTGTACAAATTATACTTAACATTAAAATTTTAAAGCTGTTTTTATTTTGAACAAAACAGAAACAATTTAGTCTCACTGATTATAATTTGGTAATTGCCTCTTACCCTTCTCTGTAGCATATTTGTTGCAGATAAGCTATAATGGTATATTCAATGTTCTTGTCCTCAACTCTGATGAAAGACTAGTCCTTTCAATTTCCAAGAAGCATAAACAAAACAAAACCTGAGCCATAGGTTGTGAATATGTATAAAGAAGTAATAAAATCTATTGTATTGTTCCTACACAGAATAAGGTTGATGTGAAACTTAGTAATGTGGTTCTTTCTTGAGTGGTACAAAGTGCAGGGGTTACACTGTCAAAAAAATAGACCACAGCAAAAATGAATCAGACATTTTCTCCAGTTGTTTGAATGAACTCATCTCTTTTGAGTAAACAAAATTAATCACCATGTATTATGAAGATATGTGAATTCTACAGCTGCATCCCACATTTCATATTTGACACTGAATAGTGCTTATGACAGGTTTCTGATGAGTTCTTCCAAATTTGGGAAATTAAAAAAATCACCTTCCATGGCTATTCTAATATAATCAGGGAGAATAAAACTAAGGATGTTAAGTTGATCCATAGGAAAATTTTTAATTTTATAGATTCAAGGGGTACAAGGGAAGCATAGTGGTAAAGTCTGGGCTTTTCGTGTAGCCATCATCCCAATAATGTACACTGTACCTGCTAATATCTCATCCCTTTCACCCTCCCACTCTCCAATCCTCCAGTGCCTACTATTCCACTCTCTATGTCCATGTGTATACATCACTTAGTTCCTACTTATAAGTGAGACTGTGTGTTGACTTTTTAACTTACTTAAGATGATGACCTCCAGTTCCATTCATGTTGCTACAAAAAACATAACTTTATTCTTTTTTGTGACTGAGTAGTATTCCACATTTTCTTTCTTCAATCATCTATTGATGGATACTTAGGTTGGTTCCACATCTTTGCTATTGTGAATACTGCAGCAATAAATGTATAAGTGCAGATATCTTTTTGATATAATGATTTCTTTTCCTTTGGGTAGATAATATGTAATGGGATTGCTTAGTCAAATGATAATTTTACTTTTAGTTCTTTGAAAAATCTCCACATTGCTTTCCATAAAGGTTGCACTAATTTACATTCCCACCAACAATGTAAGTATTCCCTTTTCTCTGCATTAGCAGGAAGACTTTTTTAAACAGTGATCTTTTCTATTTGTTGATTTATTATTTTATTCACAAATTTATTCATTTGTTCTACTGTTGTTTGTGGACCTACGACTTGCTAAATGCTGATAACACATCAGTGGACATTCAGATATGGTGGCTTTATTATCCTTCATGTAAAAATGGAAAAGAAGACTCAAAACTACCATTTCCCTGGAAACCTGTTGACAAAACTAGTAAAAATTTACAATCCACAATCTTTGATTCTTCATATTCTGTCAACTTCATTAAAAACAAAAGGGACATATACATGTCTGCCAAAAAGGACACAATGGATAGCTGACAAAATGCATTAAAAAGAAACCAAAGGCAAGCATTTTGTCCATTTATTATTTCTTTGATATATGGTTTGGCTGTGTCCCCACCCAAATCTCATCCTGAATTGTAACTCTCACAATTTCCAAGTGTTGTGAGAGGAACGTGGTGGGAGGTAATTGAATCATAAAGGCAGGTCTTTACCATGCTGTTCTCATGATAGTAAGTCTCATGAGATATGATGGTTTTAAAAATGGGAGTTTCCCTGCACAAGCTCGCTCTTTCCCTGCCGCCATCCACATAAGATGTGACTTGCTCCTCCTTGCCTTCCACCAGCCATGTGGGACTCTAAGTCCATTAAACCTCTTTCTTTTGTAAATTGCCCAGTCTCAGGTATGTCTTTATCAGCATTATGAAAATGGACTAATACAGTAAATTGGTACCCGTAGAGTGGGATGTTGCTGAAAATGTAGAAGCAACTCTGGAACTGGGTATCAAGCAGAGGTTGGAACAGTTTAGAGGGCTCAGAAGAAGACAGGAAAATGTGGGAAAGTTTTGAACTTCCTAGAGACTTGTTGAATGGCTTTAACCAAAATGCTGATAGTGATATGAACAATAAGGCCCAGGCTGAGGTGGTCTCAGATGGAAATGAGGAACTTGTTGGGAAATGGAGCAAAGCTGACTCTTGTTACGTTTTAGCAAAGAGACTGGAGGCATTTTGCCCCTGCCATACAGATTTGTGGAAATTTGAACTTGAGAGAGATGATTTAGGGTATCTGGCAGAAGAAATTTCTAAGCATCAAGGCATCCAAGAGGTAATTTGGATGCTGTTAAAGGCATTCAGTTTTACAAGGGAGGCAGAGAATAAAAGTTCAGAAAATTTGCACCCCGACAATGCGATAGGAAAGAAAATCCCATTTTCTGAGGAGAAATTCAAGCCAACTGCAGAAATTTGCATAAGTAATGAAGAGCCAAATGTTAATCCCCAAAACAATGGAAAAAATGTCTCCAGGGCATCTCAGAGGTCTTCACAGCAGCCCCTCCCATCACAGGCCCAGAGGCCTAGGAAGAACAAATGGTTTCATGGGCTGGGCCCGGGGTCCCTGTGCTGTGTGCAGCCTAGGGCCTTGGTGCCCTGCATCCCAGCCACTGCAACTATGACTAAAAGAGGCCAAGGTACAGGTTGGTCTGTGGCTTTGGAGGGTGCAAGCCCCAAGCCTCCACATGGTGTTGATCCTACAGGTGCACAGAAGTCAAGAACTGAAGTTTGGAAACCTCCACCTAGATTTCAGAGGACGTATGGAAACACCTGGATGTCCAGGCAGAAATTTGCTACAAGAGCAGGGCTCTCATGAAGAACTCCTGCTAGGGCATTGCAGAAGAAAAATGTGAGGTCAAAGCCCCCATACAGAGTCCCTACTGGGGTACTGCCTAGTGGAGCTGTGAAAAGAGGACCACTATCCTCCAGACCCCAGAATGATAGATCCACCTACAGCTTGCACCATGCACCTGGAAAAGCCACAGACACTCAATGCCTACCAGTGAAAGCAGCTGGGGAGGGAGGCTGTACCCTGCAAATCCACAGGGGCACAGCTGCCCAAGACCATGGGAACCCCCACTTTTGCATCAGCATGACTTGGATGTGAGACATGGAGTCAAAGGAGATCATTTTGGAGCTTTAAGATTTGATTGCCCCGCTGGATTTTGGACTTGCATGAGGCCTGTAGCCTCTTTGTTTTAGCCCATTTCTCCCATTTGGAATGGCTGTATTTACCCAACACCTATACCTCCATTGTATCTTGGAAGTAACTAGCTTGCTTTTACAAGCTTGGTTTTACAGGCTTATAAGTGGAAGGGAACTGCCTTGTCTCAGATAAGACTTTGGACTGTGGACTTTTGAGTTAATGCAGAAATGAGTTAAGACTCTCGGGGACTGTTGGGAAAGCAGGATTGGTTTTGAAACATGAGAATATGAAATTTGGGAAGGGCTAGGGAAGGAATGATATGGTTTCGCAGTGTCCTCACCCAAATCTCATCTTGAATTGTAACTCCCACAATTCTCACATGTCATGGGAGGAACCTGATGGAGGTAATTGAATCATGGGGGCAGATCTTTCCCATGCTGTTGTGATAGTAAGTCTCTTGAAATACGATGGTTTTAAAAAAGGGAGTTTTCCTGCCCAAGCTCTCTCTTTGCCTGCCACCATCCATGTAAGATATGACTTGCTCCTCCTTGCCTTCCAGCATGATGGTGAGGCCTCTCCAGCCATATGAACCGTAAGTCATTAAACCTCTTTCTTTTGTAAATTTTCCAGTCTCTGGTATGTCTTTATCAGCAGCATGAAAATGGACTAATACATTCTTCCTTCACTAAAAGTTTTTTGAAAATCTACTCTGTGTTTGGTACTTTTCTAGGTGGTAGGGTTACAACAGTGAACAAAACAGATTTCATGACCATTCTTTTGGATCATAACATTCTGAAGAATAACATTAATTAATAGTCTGCCCCCTGAATCTGTGGGCTTTGTATCTATGGATTCATGCAACTCTGAATCAAAAATATTTTTAATTTCATTTGTGCTGAACATGCACAAAGTATTTTATTCTCACTATCACCTAAATAATACCACATAACAACTATTTATATAACATTTATATTGCATTAGGTATTACAAGGAATCTGGAAATGATTTAAAGTATATGGGAGGATATGCATAGGTTAGATGCAAATATTACACTATTTTACATCAGAGATTCGAGGATGTGAGGATTTTGGTATGGGGAGAGTTCTGGAAACAATCCCCCATGGATACCATGTGAAGACTGTACTTTCACTTAGGAAGATTAAATATTAACATTTAGTAAGAGAGTCAGAAATTTAGGAAAAGGGTCTCTGAGTGCCCTTTCTCCTCCATTTTTGCCGTTGAAACATTGTGCTTTCATTGATACTCAGCTCAAATGCCAAGTTGGCCACTTCCCCTCCTCTATGTCCCCTTTATATCTTGCTGTTTCCAAGTTCTTCATGTCTTCTTGTTTTAAGGCCATTACAGACTACAAACCTCTTGCCTTGTTCATCTCCTAATACAGCACCTAGTATATACCATGACCTCAATAAATTCTTCAAGTAAGCAATGTAAATGAAAGGATAAATATCAAAGTGGTTAAGCATATTTCTTTCTTTTCAAAAGGAAAACTGAATTCGATTAACGTTCCTCCAGTCCTTAAACAAAATTATTTTTATGATAGAGGTTTCAATCTGCTTTCTATATAATATTGATGTCAATTATATTTGATAAATCTGTCTAAACAGAGCCAAAACTAAACCTTTTCCTTTGATTTCTAAAACCTGCTTCTCCTGTTGTTTTCCTCATATAATTTAATGGCACTGATATCTTCCTGGTTGCTCAAGTTAAAAACTTCAGTTCGTGTTTGCTCATCAAGCTTTTTGTTTGTTTACTCTCCGGTATTCACCAATTCCTTTTTATTCTCCTTCGCAAATATTAATTCCATTGCTTGAAACTCTCTTGTCCTTCGGTCTTCATTACTACCCCCTTAGCAAGTCTAAATTATCTCTTGCTTGAACTGCTGAAATAACATCCAACAATCTTTCTACCAACATTGCCATATTCAATCTCACCAGAAGTTGTCTTTCAAAACACACATTTTAGGATGCTCTTTTATAAGCATCTTCAGTGAATTTCAAATCACATTGTTGGAAGGTGTTTCATTGACTGCAATTATTAGTTGTCTTCTTCTGGTTCCGATGGCTCTCTTCAGTAACACTTGTAAGTACTGCTTATTGAACTAGCTGTAGCCTTGTTTGTTGCTGTTAGTGACTGAACAGATCAGTGCACACTTGGGAAGGTCAGGGAATACACCTTTCTTCTTCCTGCTCACTCTGAGCACTACACCTGCTAAAACAACAGAGAAATGCCTTCTACTTCCTCCTGAGTTGTGAGTTTTGTTGTCCACTCAGATTCTGTGGCTATGGACCTTTCTGGACAGAACACTGTTTATGAATGTTGTTCTGCCATTGCCCACATTGACACATCCACATGGACACATCTCTGTGCTGCACCATCAAACCCCCCCACTGGCTGTTGTAGCTAGATTTTGCTTTAGTCATTTTATACCCATTAGCTCTGTCCCTCAGTCTCACCTGCCCTTTTCTTCATCTACCTGGTAAACAACTTCTCATCCTGAAAAAAAAAAACTGAGCTGAAATTTCACCTCCTCTGTGAAGATTTTCCCATAACATCCAGTGTTTGTTTCTCAGGCCTATTTCTTCCCACAGTGTGTTGAACGTGCCTCTATTGAAGCACTGACCACTAGGTAATATAATTTTTTATTTAGATGACACTCCATCCTAATAATCTGTAAGTTCTTGAAGAAAATGTATCACGTTGCCTTTATATTTGAAGCCCCAGCATCCTACAGTGTTTGATGTATGCTCAGTGTTCAATAAGTGTTGATCAATGAATAACTGACTCAACCAATGAACAATACATAGTTGGTAAGAATATAATGCTTAAAAACAGTTCATCTTGGCCAAGGTTGAATTCCTTCTCTTGCCAATATCACGTTAGTCACTAAGAAGTCTAATGAAAGGATAGAACCCAATTCTAAACTGACTACAGAGTCATAACTTTATTATTATATAATTAAGCAACATGTTATTTTAATGAAATATCTACAATATAAATTATAGTACGATTGTCATAAAGATATTAAAAAGCTTCTGCCTACCTGAAAGAACACGTAAGTTATAACTTGTAATGTTAAATGTCACTGGTAAGAAATGCTCCAAAAGACAACAGTACAAGTAAAATCATATTTCTTTCATTGTTGCCAATAGAAGTATTTGAGTTACCCCCTGCCATACAGGCAGGAAGGTCAGTATTTTCCTGTCCAGGTGTCCTTCCCAATTGTCCAGGGACTCCCTAGAACTTCCAAAGGTAAATAACTTCTCTTTCTTCTTCAGGGATGCAGAGGACTCTGCGGGTCACCATTGCCCAGTGTCACTGTTTCTCACACCACAGCTGTCAATGCTAATGCTCAGACTCACAAAGTCCCACAAGCCATGGGCTCACGTCTATTCTGTGTGATACCATGGCCAGTTTCTGTGGCCCCATTCCCTCAATACTCCAAAGTTTTATCTCTAGTGAACAGCTTTTTCAGTTTACATAATTTATTCTTCTTAGGGCACAAGTTAGTGCAAGAACACCTAAATTCATCTCTCTCCCACAGGGGATGAGACCTAATCCATCCCTACAACTCCCAAGGGATGTGACCTCCTCCCTGCCACTCAAAATACAAAAAGTCTCTTTACCTTCTTTTCTGATCATTCAGGCTGCTTTTCTTATGTGAGGCCACCAAGAGAAGCTCTCAGTGTTTGTAAGGTGCCCAAAGCTACCTTTTTGAAAAGAGCTAAAATTAGTCATTACAATGTGATGTTCAGCCTTTGCATAGTCTGAGCTTGTTTTCAGATCTGCCAGCTAAATTGGGGTTTAGTACCAGAGCAGCTAGCAGCTCTGTCCTAACAGGAAATACAGGGGAGCTGGATGTATGTCTACAGTGTGCCTTTCACAGGATACTTCTGGTATACCTGGCAGATGGCTTACTGCCTAATTGTCCAGCCTGTGGCCAGAGGTCTCTCATTTGGGAAACTTGTTTATACTGGCAGATGCTCTTGAGGCTCTTGTCTGACCACTGCTCTACTGCTGGGAATCTGACCTTATATTCTCTCCAGATTCCCAGGGAAAACCTGGCCTAAGGCAGCTTCTGGTTCTTCAGATTGAAAGTGCAAATGCAATAAAACACCACAATATGGAATATGTTCGAAGATTTATTAGTCACAGATCCTAGGCAGAGAGGGCACCATGAGTCAGAAGGGCAGTCCTCTGTCTGCAGGTCACATGAGGCAGGAAGGAAGAATCAAGAAGGGAGAGGCAACTAGGTGTGTATATAAGAGAATAGGACGTAGGTGATTTTAAGTATATGAGCATGTGCCTGAATGGTCCTTTTAAAGGGTGAGATGGTAAAAGTGAGGAGCCCAGTCTGCTAGGCAGGAAAGACACCTCTAAGTTCTTACTTCTGGCATCTGGATTGAGCCACTTGGAGGGTGGTATAGAAATGGAAGCTGTCAAGAATGACTGAGACCTGTTTCTGGTATGAGAAAGTTAAATCTGTATTCATAATGGATGTTGAGGCAACCTAAAAGTATAAGAATTCACTACAGGTCCTTAACAGTCAAATTGTGTAGCTGCAGGGGGTGGTCACACATTTATTCTCAGGCATGACATTCCCAGGTAAGGCATCCCGCTACATAAGAAGGAACGTCAGGCCTTTAAAGCAACGAGAATGGCCATAATCAAAGCATTAAAAATAAAAGAACTAAAAGTAGAACCATGATTTGATCCAACAATCCCACTACTGGGTATCTACCCAAAGGAAAAGAAGTCATCATACAAAAAAGATACTTGTTCACACGTTTATAGCAGCACAATTCACACTTACAAAAATGCGTAACCAACCCAAATGCCCATCAATCAACGAGTGAATAAAGAAACTGTGGTATATATAAACAATGGAAACTACTCAGTTATAAAAAGGAATGAATTTATGGCATTAACAGCAACCTGGATGGTACTGGAGATGATTATTCTAAGTGAAGTGACTCAGGAATGGAAAACCAAACATTGTATGTTCTCACTCATAAGTGGGAGCCAAGCTGTGAGGACGCAAAGGCCTAAGAATGGCACAGTGGACTTTGGAGACTCCTTGGGAAAATGTGGGAAGGGGGTAAGGTATAAAAGACTACAAATTGGGTTCAGTGTATACTGCTCAAGAGATGGGTGCACCAAAATCTCACAAATCACCACTAAAGAACTTATTCATGTAACCAAATACCACCTGTTTCCCAATAACCAAAACAATTTTTAATAAATTTAAAAAACAAAAAACAAATAAAGCAACTCAGTTTTATTACCACAGAGGACAAGAAATAGAGATGGAAGCCTGTCAAGAGATGGTATCCAGGCCAAGCCGATGGCTCTTGTCAACAGTGCAATATACATAGATGTGCACACTTGAAGCAACACATTAACTTTGGACAATGTTACTGGCTAACTGTGCTTTAATAACTATGTACCTTTGCAGACATAAAGTCAAACTTATTGTTTAAAATAATATATTGACTTATATATTCTCATCAGCATCTAGTTTTCCCTGCTCAAATCTGATTTAAATTGTCTAGAAACAGAGAGTGTGCAGTGATACTGATATATGTCATTACATGTGATTTGCTTGTCAGACATTTTTGCTTGAATAATAGAATTTTTTCAGATAGCAAGATGCAGAATGGACTTGCTAATATTTTACCCCCTGATAAACATTGATAATTTCACTATCTACAAATAGAGTCATCAAGACAGATGCACTTGGGTGATTGAAATCTCTCAGTATGAAATATTATTTACTGGCTGAAAAGTCTTGAAAATGATTCTGTTTTTAAGTATCTCATAGGTGAGCCATCACCCAGAAGCCACAGGCTGAATGGCGGATCTTGTTCATTCCTCTGATAATTCTCACTGCAGTTGGCAAAATGTGTGTGCCAAAGGCAGCCTTTTTCCTATAAATCTTCACAAAATAGTTCCAGAACCAATAATAAAAAGATACATGTACATTCTCTTTTTTAAAAATAATCTTACTAAAATCCTTTTTGAGTTCATGTATCTCCAAAATCCTGTAGAAATTGACTGTGGAAGTAAGAAAGGTAAGAGAAGAGTTTTAATATTGGTACTTGTAGAGCTAATTCTGGCAAACTAAGCTTTCAGCATAACTAGAACATCTCTAGATTAATTGTATACTCCTTGAGGGCTGTGACTATATTTGTAGTATACTTTTCTTTGCTATGCCAAAACTGTTTCCCCACTTTCAGTACTAATTTCCTTATCTGATCACGTTATTTAGTTACAATATACAAAAATGAATTCTGCTACCTTAAGCAAAAATGATTTTATTTCAAAGTAAGAGAGTAACTCCCAGATGAAGGACTTGGCTTGAAAAAGCCAGAAACCAGGGAAGCTCTGGGAGTCCAATTCCAGCACCCGAGAACTAACCCCTCGGGCTGCCATAGTTGGGGAAAAGTCAGCATTTTGGACCTTTTTCTATTTTTCTCAGGATTCAGATTCCAGAGATAAACCATACAATTGCCTGTGCTTTGGTCTGTGTCCACTCTATAAGGGAAATCAGGGCCTTGATGAACAATCTTTATCTGATAAGTAAATTGTAATTACTCAAAGTAAACAAGGGGTGCTATTTAAAAATAAAACAGAAAAGCAGATTCTGGGAAGCAAAGAAAGGGGAAAAAAAAGTAAATGAGACAAACTCTGGGTAACTTGAATGTCTCTCAAGAGGCTTTACATGTTTCTGTGGCATTCCCCAGAGGACTAGGTGCAAAGTCAGTGAAGTATGCAGAACTACATTTTATACTTAATATACACTTTACTGATTGGTTCCTATCACCGCTCACTAAACTATTACCTCCATGAGGGTGAGGACCATGTCTTTTATGTATTATAATATCCTCAATGTCTAGCAGAGTATCTGGAACAGTGGGCCCTTAATAAATATTTGAAAATACAAATAAATTTTAAAAGCCATCTCCATTATTTACATCATTTTTCTTTCCTTCCTCTTTGCACTTTTTCCATCTTTTTCTGATCATTTTCTCATTTATTCACTTTTGGGGTTCTTCTTAGCTTTAGCCTGAGGCTAGTTTTTAGATTACAGACAAGAACACTCTTGAGTGTCCAAATTTTTAGAAATAAGAATATCCACAGGGCCAAAGAGATTTACATGAATACCATGTTGGTGCCAGTATGGATTATTTGATCAAATTTCCTATCATCTGAGAGAGTCTCTAGAATAATACATTTGTTAAAAAAAATCAGCTTGTAAGCAAATTAGAGACTCTTAACAAAAATTTACTCTCAGCACTTCACCACAGGCACACCACATTCTCCATATGCTTATAATAATCTCAAGATTCAGAAAATCTGTTTGTCATAGGAGACAGTAATTTGGAAAACCCCTTTTATTGGAGAAACCCCAAGCCAGAAATATCATGTAGATCTGATTTCTGAATTTGGCTTTTAATGCACCCTAACCTGCTACATTAAAGAGAGCCAGAGAGAGAAAGAAAGAATTATGTCCTTGACAGTTCATCTAATAGTTCAAATTTTAATTATATTTTCTTATTTGGAAAGGGACACTTTCCAAGGACCTTTCCTGCCATGTAGCTGTTCACCAGCCTTCCAGTCAGAATGATCCTAATTAGCCTTTTGTATAATTAGCAGGATTTCACAGACCATCACTGACACTTGGTGTGGCCTCTGTGTTTTGACAACGCAATTTCTATTTATGTCTAGATTTACAAACACATGGGGTAAAATCCTAGGAGGAAGGTCAAGGGAAAATTCTTAAGATAGCCTAAGCCTTTATCTTCCATCTTAGGATATTGTCATATTATATCATAAGATACTATGGGCCTTAGTTCACTTTGCAATTTTACTGTGTGGTGGATTGGGCAAACAAATCATGGGAGAAAATGGTGAAAACATCTAGCCACTTTCATAGACAGCACTAGGCTACATCAGTGCTTCTCTATGGCTTAATGTGCACGCAAGTCACCTGGAGATGCTGTTAAAAATGCAGATTCTGATTCTGTGGAGCTGGCCCAAGAAGCTCCATTTCTAACAAGCTCTTTTGTGAAGCAGCTGCCACTGGTCCAAAGACCTCAATTTGAACAGCAAGAACCTGAAAAATGAGTTCTGATCCATCCAAAGAACTATAAATTCATCTGCTTACAACCTCCTTCTCTTTTTGTGAAAACTTTTGACACATACACTCCCTGCACACCCAATTTTCCTTCAGACTGCGAAAATTAGCAGATACAAATTTCTTCTTTCAGCCATCATCCCCACATTTTTTTGTCCCTGAGTTTCACATCCTACCCTCATTTTGCATGAGTGATGAACCTAATGTTACAAAATTCTAATTTGCCTCACACCTCAAATGTAATACGAATTTGCAATGTTTCATGAAAGTGTGGTGACACATTATTCTTTTCATGATTTCTTTCTTAATAGAGTACTCATCACTTTTTATAGGGATGGGGGCACCCTCAGATTACATAGGGAATTATTTAAGGTATTTCCTCTATTTGCATATATATGCATGAACAGTCAGCATGCCCCACAAGAAGAGCCATGATGGTTAGTTTGATAATTTTTAAATTTCAACCCACACTCATGGAGGACATTAGAATCTCTGCTTAACTTTCAATTCTCCTATCTTTTACACCTATTATGCAACAGTACTTTTTCATCTCTGTTCAGAAATGGAGATGGCATTCCATTCACCAGTAAACTTTTTTCCACAATGCAAAGAAATCATTTCAAAGAGGCTCATGAGCTACGCCAGGCTTTGTGATAACATTGGTCTGAGACAAAAAAATAATAATAATAAATAAATAAAAAGAAAGAAAACAACTCTGCCCGAGCTGCTGCCTTATCAGCTCACAGCATGTCCTTAGGAGATTTCCCCGAGTCCTTCTGGGACCTGAATAGTTAAGTTCACGACTCCTCCTGCCCTCTCTCCCAGAGTTGATTGATGGCATGCTGCTTTCTTCCCCTCCAAAGATGACGTTTGTCACCAGACAGGGGGATCAGAATTGTAATCCTTCTTAGATTCTGTTGAATTGGAGTTTACTGCTTTGACCTTTGCAATGATACATAGTTTTTGAATGACTGTATGTTCTATTTCTCCAGGGGATTTGAAGTAATGGGGGCCGAGGAGTCGGCATGGCGGGGGAGGGATGCTGGAGGAGCAATCTAGAGTGATGGTGATGTGGTTTTTGACCTTCTAGACCAGAGATTTGTACTCTTGTGACTGAAGATATCCTGTGGCTATACAGATTAACATTGCAGAGGTTAAATGGCAAACCTGAATTGCATGTAGCAAGAAAGTAGGGAATTTTTCAAGTCCAACCAATACTCTACTGAGGACAATGATATCATCTATAATGGCTGCCTGGCATACCATGTCTGCCTAAACTATTTTTCTCTATTTTATACCCTCTGCCCTAAGAGCCACACTGGGCTTCTCCAAATGCTAGGATGGGACATTATTTCATCCAATAAAAAGCTACCCAATACCAGCAGAGGTTCAGCAAGGGGTAGACATGGTTACCCACAGATGCTCTTGTCACTATTACCGAGTAACATAAGCCAAACTGGAGAACATAAAGTCACAACATGGCACTACTAATTGCATGCTCTTCTTATACTTCTTGATTCTTAGGTCTGACTTCACAGGACAAAACATCCAGAATTAGATTTGTAAGGTGCCACTCTGTTCCTAGAACTGCCTTGGGCCTAGAAAGGCCTCACAGCCTCCAGAGCCAGGTGGCCTGGGAGCTCACAGATCTTCCTCACCACAAGATCTTCAGTAATTCTGTTAATTGTCTCTCCCATTCAAATATAAAATAATTTCTACCTCACAGGATGTTGTGAGGGTTATAATTAGATAGGTAGGTAGGTAGGCAAGTGGGCAGGTAGATAATAGCTAGATAGTATATCATAGAATAATATGAGCTATTTTTATCATGAATGTTACATTTCATTCTTATAACATTGAAGATAGACTTTGCTGCACCCATTTTACAAATGAGAAAACTGAGTCTCAGAGAGATATTGAGAGGAACTGCATTAACTTCTTCAAGCCATTTGATTTCCTGGCATTAATAAATCCAAAGTAGGATCTCCAGAAGGAATAAAGTCCTTTGCAATAGTTCCGGAATTTGGTGAATCTTTCAGAACCCCAGCCTAGATATTGTTCTGTAAAACTATCCTGTCATTGGCTATGTACAGTTTTTGCTACTCCCTAAGACTTGGTTAATTTGAGGATGATAGCAAGTTAAAGGAAATTGTTGTGCATGAATACCCAGGATAAGCATTAATACCTACCCATCTAAATATCTGGTCTCATATTCTTTAATGGACAAAATCTCCCAGACAGAAGTTACCCAGGGAAATACACAAAACATTGACAATGATTATTGTGTGTGGCCTGAATAGGATCAAGTCTAACTGAGCTTTGTTTTTTGTATTTGTTTATTTTTGTTTTTACCCTCTTCAGCACCTACTCAGAGAATAAGTACCAACTTCACTGAGGATTCCCATACTTGCAAAGTAAGTCCAAAATTGCAAAATAAGTCTTGGGTGAATAGTAACATAAATACACCTGTAGAAACTTGGAAAAGTTAGGAAGGAGAGAGAAATCATTTTGTGCCCAAAAAGTCCTTATCGGAATTTTGGCAGCAAAGTGAGAAATAAATTAGGAATGGGGGCCCACTCCAAAGCTTGGGGTAACAGAATCATCATGGGCTAGAGTTTGCAGTCCAGCCTCCTAGGCTCATATTCGATAGGTGATGATTGGGCTCCTGCTCTCTGAAACCCTGTGCTGGAAGTATATTGGGGATAAAGAAATGAATAAGACACTGCCCCTTTCTCCTTGAGTGGGGGGGTACCTGTTAGCCACATACCTGTTATAAAATGGGGTCCTACCTTTCCAATTCATCTCCCAATCCTGGCCTGCTATTTCTCAATGCTTCTCTTAGTTTTTGCTACATAGTCCAAAACTATAGCTGCTCTACTCCATGCTTCAGTTCAACACATAGCATGGACTTTGGAATGGCTTGGACTGGACTGCTGGTTTTGTCACTGTATTGGTATCTGGTTTTGTCATTCAGTAGTTGTATTACTTTGGGCAACCTGCTTAAACTCACTGAATTTCAGTTTCCTCATCTGAAAAGTGGGGTTTATAACACTCACTTCTTTAGAAAATGATTATGAGTATTAAAGATGGTTTATGGCTGGGTGCTATGGCTCACAATTATAGTCGCAACATTTTGGGAGGCTGAGGCAGGAAAAGCACTTGAAGCCAGAAGTTTAAGACCATCCTAAGCCACAATGCAAGACCTCATCTCTACAAAAAATTTTAAAAATTAGCTGGGCATGGTGGCGTTTGCCTGTAGTCACAGCTACTCAGGAGGCTGAGGCAGGAGGATCACTTGAGCCCAGGAGTTAAAGAGGCTGTAGTAAGCTATGGTTACACCACTGCACTCCAGCCTGGGCAACACAGCAAAACCTTGTCTCAAAAAAAAAAATGTGTTTGTGTTAAGACAGTATCCAGTACATATTAAAAGGTCAATACATGGTATACTTATCAATATATCTACCATAGTCAGGCTTTTGAGGAATTAATAATAAAACCAGTAACATGTACTAGAAAAAACAGACCATCTTAAGGAAATGGGGTTT
This sequence comes from Cacajao melanocephalus, assembly GCA_963573385.1. Lineage (NCBI taxonomy): Eukaryota > Metazoa > Chordata > Mammalia > Primates > Pitheciidae > Cacajao > Cacajao melanocephalus. The sequence goes on along the minus strand of CAUYLG010047453.1, from coordinate 34,544 downwards.
ATTTGAAAGAGGCAGCTGTATCCATGTCTGCACCCTGTCAGCCCCAAGCTCACATAAGCATCTTGTTACACCAATGGCAGCATGCACGGTGGTTATAAGCTCTGAGCCCAGGGTCAGGATTTGAGTCTTTGCTGCTTGACTCACAAGCTGGAGGACTTTGAACACATGGTAGAACATCTCTCTGCCTCAGTTTCCTCAACTATAAATAAGGTCAATGATAGACCTGGCCTCCTTTGAGTGCCATGAAGATAAAATGACATTACTGTACAAAGGGCGTATCACCCAGCACCCAGCACAGAGCCTATTTTCCATCCTTGTTAGCCATGTCCAGTTGTACAACATTGCATTGCCTGGGATAATACTTGCTTGGAAGTAGAAAGTTCCAAAATGGAAGTATAAATCAAATTCTCCTCAAAGTCAAGGTGGCGTTGATTATACAGGGCTGGAGAGGCCCCAAAAGGCTCAGTCATTTCTCCTGCTTTAGCCCCACAACCTATGAATTCACAAAGCAGCTGGACGAGGTGGTCTCCTAGGGCAGACAGCATGCCAGGCTTCCTTTGATGTTGGGAAATGGCCTGGAGAATGTACTTTTTAGACTCAGTTGTGGGAAAATCCTGGTTAGGGTGAGTGAAGAGGAGGGTTGTGATGAGGATCAGAAAGAGGGGCCATGTGAGTGGTTCCTTCCTTAGACCATGCAGCCCCCTCCCTTGACCAACAGAGCTCACACCACCAGCACCCGCATTGCAGTTCTGCTTATTACTTTCCAGAAATAAGTTGAAACACCTTTCAGCCAGAATGCACAGCCTGCGACACTGTCAAATAGTACAACAATGTATTACCTGTACATTAAATCATGTGGCCAGATTCTGGCCCGGTTTGTAGTTACGATGCAGAAAAAAAATAAATAAATAACACACAGGCGAAGTAGAAATCAGATTATAAGCCAACCTGTAGCAACATAAAAACAAATGCCTAAGCGTGTAGACTGACCCACCCCCGAAGAACAAGGCCCTCACGGAAGCAGGAACACAGGTCCTTCTCCACAGCCTTCCCAGGGCCACAGCATCAGCTCATAATCTCTGCCACCGTTACCTTTTCAGGAGTTTGGGGTCATTTCACTTTTACTGTCATTCAGATGATTCTATGGTTCAATGCTATTGTTGTTCTGTGCACTGTGAGTAATGACACGTTTTTAACGGCATGTTTTGGGCGCCTTTTCCTTTGATTTTTCCAGCTTAATGACATTATTGGGAGGGCTTTGGGGACTGTTATGCAGATGTACTTCCTGGCGAAGTTGCTGCTTCAGGAGAAGTCATTACTTTTTTGTGGCCCCCACAGGCCCTCAAGAGGCTGCTCCTACCAACGGCTTCCTGAGACAGTTACCTCATGAAAAATATGTTATCTGTCAAATTAACTTCACAGTGCAGACCTCAGCTAAGGAGGCCCAGGACATCTCCCTAACGGAACTTGAAAGGTACTCAGAGTTTTAATTAAAATCAAGAATGTAATTGTGCTTAGTTTACTCCTCAGAGATTATCCGCAAAATAATACAAAGCTCTCGTCTTCCATTTCTGACAGAATAAATGAAACTTGATTTGTTCTTCCCTGTAATGTTTATTACCAGGGAAACTACATTTTAATTGTTGTTGACAAATATTCTGATTTATGGGGTGCATAAAATGGAACACGGTCTAGATAGCAGGCGTCTACTTAACTTTTTCTTTGCAAAATTTTGCTTCAGGAAGCTGTGCTAGCTGTCTGTCATGGGTTTTCTTTAGGCCAAAGCAAATTAAAGTAAATCACCAGATTGGATCTCCACTAGTGAAAAGAACCATCTGTTAGGGAAAGATGTGAGTGGTAGGCAACAGAGTTAGTACTTGCCAACACAAGGAGGGCGAAAAGATCAACTGGAAGAATGGCAGTGTCCAGGGGTTTCTATCCAGAAACTGATTTCCTTTCCAGCATCCAAATCATGCATTTTTAATGCATTGCATGGCAAAAAGACAAGTCAGACACTAATTGGCACCATAAAAGCAAATTCGCACCATACCAGGAACTGTTCAGTAGAGGAGACTTTGCCTCTCTTTCCACATAGAGCATTTTGTATTCTGTTTAAAGTTTACGACTGAAACCTGAGGACACAGAAGTGGTTAAAGAACCCATTTAAATTCCAGAGGCCATTCATAATGCAAGTTTCACTAGAAACACATTTGGAGGTAAACATGCAGGTAACCTTTTTCCAAAGTCAGAATATAGTATGTAACTGGCATATACGTAGTGTTTCAATTCATATATATATATACACACACACATATATATATATACACGTACATACACATATAAACACACACTATATATACACACACATACATATACACAGTATATATATATATGTGTATATATATATACACACACATATATACACACACACATATATAGACATATAAAACAGTTTTTTAGATATATGTGTACAATCTTTCAGGCTTTAATGACATAAAATATTTATTACCATATCAATAATGTGTTGATTCAGATAGTGGGCATTTTTCATGTATGTGACTTTAAAAAAAACAGAATAACTATTGATTGCTTTTAACACTATATGTTAACATACACATTAATATATTTGAGAATTATTACGGGAAAGAATCTTAAGACCCAAAGTGTTTCTTTCCACTAGTGGTTGTTAAGCTGCAATAATACATAAAATTGCTGTTCTGTTCTCCCAGCTTCTCATCCTAGAAAAAGCAAAATGGATGCTAATGGAGGGTCCCATTGCCCCCAGTATGGAGGTGGGTGATTACACACTTTGCATACTTTGGTTTCAAGATCTTTTCCTATGGCTGCTTTCTCAAACTTACATCCTGACACACTTTGCTTTTGTTGCATTTTTAGCTCAAAAAAGCTCTTTCAGGCATAATTAAATCATTTAATGTTCCTGAGTGTTATTTCCCTTTTTAAGAAATCCAATAACATGTCATTTCTTTAATTGGAACTCCTATTAGTGTTTCTGCCTTAGAATGCACCTGTCTTTATGAAGTTCCTGCAGGTATATTTCCAATGCTTGGGATTTTAAGAAGTTAACTGACTACTGCCCCAATGAAGACAGACAGGGACAGACCACTAGATCTCACTAGTATACTTCCTTTGGCACATTCTGAGATTTGAACATCACTGTGGGGACTCCCCATTACCTCTCAGGCCAGTTCCCCATTCCTGCATCCTGGGGAGAGAACATTATGACAATCAAGGCTTTTCTTACAATTGCCATTTGCAAGGTAAATTCCATTTGGAATTTCTCTTCTTCTATGGCCTTAAATTTTTTCAAATTTTATGGCAAGGCTAAGAGAAAAGTTTTAAAATATTGGTTATAGAGACAGGAATGAGTGGTTAGGGGCCAGGAGGAATCATGTGCAGAATCTGGAGAATTTGGGGATAACTGCTCAATTTGGCATCTTTGCCAAAAATAAAGCGCAAGTAGCTATTGTATTAGTCTTCTTGGGTTGTGATATGGTTTGGCTCTCTGTGTCCCCACCCAAATCTCATCTTGAATTGTAATCCTAATGATCCCCCTGGGTCAAGGAACAGACTCGGTGGGAGGTGATCGGATCGGGGGGGCAGTTTCCCCATGCTGTTCTCATGACAGTGAGTTCTCACAAGATCTGATGGTTTTATAAGGTAATTTTCCCTGATCTCTCTTGCACACTTTCTCTCACCTGACACCATGTAAGACACACCTGTTTCCCCTTCTGCCATGATTGTCAAGTTTCCTGAGGCCTCCCCAGCTATGTGGAACTCTGAGTCAATTCAACCTCTTTTCTTTGTAAATTATCCAGTCTCGGGCAGTTCTTTACAGCAGTGTGAGAATGAACCAATACAGGCTGCTATAACAAAATACCACAGATGGGTGGCTTCAACAACAGAAATTTATTTTCTCACAGTCCTGGATGCTGGAAGTCCATGATCAAGGTGTCGGCAGGTTTGGTTTCTCCTGAGGCCTGTTTCTTTGGCTTGCAGATGACTATTTTCTGTGTCTTCACAGGCTTTTTCTCTGTGCATGTACATCCCTGATGCCTCTTTCACTTCTTCTAAGGACACCAGTCCTTATAAGAATGATGGCCCCCTCGTATGACCTCATTTAGCCTTAATTGCCTCTTTAAAGACTCTATCTCCAAACACTGATATTCTAAGGTACTATGTGTTAAGACTTCAACAAGTGAATTTTTAAGGGACACGTTTCAGTCCTTAGCAGCTGCAAATGTTTTTAAATATGGAGGGAACACTCGATGAGGAGAAAATCAATAAATATCCCCAAGATGCAGAGCATCCCACTGGGAAACATGAATAAAGGAAGGACCATCCTTTGGACTTCAAGTGTTTTTTCTGTGCCGGAAAGAGCTACATAAAAATCTATGGGATTCACAGTTCAAGACAATATATTCAAGAAAGAGAAAGATTCAAGAAATGGGTAATCGAAGCTAAGTAACTGTTCACAGGATGTTCCTGATTAATCTACCCTCAAATTCTTTCTAAGCCCAGAATCAGGACTTCAGATAAATCTCTCAGCATCTCTAGACTGTGAGCTTCTCCAAGTAGAGGCTTCAGTGGCACACATACCTTCGCATCCCTCATGCCCAGCAAAGAACTCAACACATTCTGGGGGAATATGAGTGCTTCCTGAACAACAGCAAGGCCTTTGTTAGCAGAGCAAATGAGGAGACTGTGGAGAGCCTTGAGAGCTGCTGATTTCATTATATTAGGTGGAACTATCTGGTGTTTCTCTCAAATTAGAGCTTTGTCTGCCAGAGTGGTATTTGAAATGACATGCGTGACAACTGTGAATAAAATGAAGCATTTGCTTTAAAATTCAATTTATTCATTCCTAGTGTTTACTCAGAAAGTATTTGCCGAACATATTAAGGCATTAAAAGTTTCAGAGGGATTAACAGCCCCTTGGAACATCAGGGGCTCCACGGAAATGATCTAAATATTTTCCCAAAATTCTCATCAAATTTCAGCACACTACTTCTTTTAAATGGACATCCATTTTTAGAGAAATATATGACATGCTCTTATTCCCCTGCTTCTATATCTCATTAAAATTGTGTCAGATGGAAATTTCCACTAAATTTCCAGTTTTTTCCTTTATTCGTTTTTATTAAATACTAGCCATTCAACCAACTCACCCTCAGACAAATAATTGTTTTTTAGTAATAAGCTCTGATTTCACTTATCAGCATAGCGATGAAAGGAATACTAGCGATTTTCAGTCTACGACATTAACTTTTCAGTTGAAGACTGAACTGATGGGCCAGGCATGGTGGCTCAAGCCTGGGAAGCCAAGGCAGGCAGATCATCTGAGGTCAGGAGTTCGAGATCAGCCTGGCCAACACAGTGAAACACCATCTGTCCTAAAATTACAAAAATTAGCCAGGCATGGTGGCGCATGCCTGTAGTACCAGCTAATCAGGAGGCTGAGGCAGGAGAATCACTTGAACCCGGGAGACAGAGGTTGCAGTGAGCCAAGATCACACCACTGCACTCCAGCCTGGGTGACAGAGTGAGACTCCATCTCAAAAAAGACTGAGCTGATGAACATGATAAGCTCAGAAAAGAATCAACTCTATCCTCAGACTCCAAGTATTTTCTTAATGGGATCACTGATGTAAACCTTGGCTCTACTGTCCAAGTTCCCTTTTACATTTTTCTAAAAACTCAAACTAATCTCCCACATGTTCTCTTTTGTCTTTATAATATCTCTCAGAAAAATAAATTGCAGTGCCTCTGTTTTGCCAATGGAAACACTCACACAAGCAGATATAAAGCATTTTCTTATAAGCTGTGGGGTGCACAGAGGAATTCACATTCCAGGTCTTCACTGACTGCAGCACTTTAACAGCTTGGAATGGAATCTTCTTGCAGGTGTCTGTAATCAGCAGAGCCCCTGGCATTTTGTGACCATTCAGTACAACACAACTTGATGTGGCAATAGACTTCAAATCAGTCAAGTTTCAGTGTAAAATTCTCTGCAATGGTTCAGGACCACTTGTTTTAAAAGCCCTCCTCTAAGTATTGTTTTCATGATAAAAAATTATCAGGCAGAGTCACATTTAATAACTTGGAGATGACAGAGGAAGATGATAATAATTCCTGCCTTATAAGGCACAGAATCATGACAATCATTTGAAACATACGAGTGATTTTTTCTCTCCCTATGGACCTGTCATGCATGGCTCACCACAGGACTCTGTGTTAAATGCCTTTGTTAACACTCTCTCTAAATGAGGTTTAAGTTAGAACCATGTGAACATAAGTCATAGGGCTATACAGAGTCTTAAGAAGCATCTTATCCAGCATTCCATTCAGTGCTTGAATATCCTCTACAGTAGTCCCAACTGATGGTCACTTACTCTGCTTGAACATTTCCAATGATACGAGGGACCATTTCTCCTTTGCATAAACTGATGAGTGACTTCCATATGTTCCAAAGCCATAACAATGAACAGAAATGACTTACTGTAACGTCAGCCTGTTTATTCTAGTTTTAGCTTGTGGCGTCCCAGAGAACTGATCCAATCCTTCTTCCACCAAATATTTCTTGAAATAGTTTGTGATACCCATCCTGTCTCTTTGGATCCCAGCTAGAAAATCCCAGCTTCTCCATCCACACTTAGGACCTGGATTCATGTTACCAGCTCTCCTGTGATCATTCCACTGAACATATCCATGTCAACATTTATTCACTTGATAGATATTTATTGAGTGCTGACTATATGCCAAAAACTCCCCCGGTGTGTCTGTACCTTCTTGTGTGAAGCCAAGAACTAAATATGCTATAGATGTGGCCTATGCTTCTGATAACAGACTACAAAACTTTGGTCAAGTCATTTAGCATCTTCCTGGATGAGTGTCTTCTGGAATATCATTTCTTGTTAATCTGGACACCATAGTTCTATTAATACAACTGTAGACTTATTTGTTTTTACTTTTGGTAGTTGTTTTTAGCTAGGAATAACTATGGTCACCATGGTAACAATCCCCAAATCTCCATTACTTAATGCATTAATGATTTCTTTTTTGCTTATTTATCAGTTGACTGAGGTCACAGGTCAAGAGGGAAGAGCTGGAGAGGAACTCTGCTCCACACAGTCTTTCATGAACCCATATGTTGGCACCTCCTAGAGACTCAGTGTTCCCTGCTGGTCCCAGCCCTAAGTCAAGAGAAAACTGAGAGTATGAAGACGGCTTAGTGCTCTTAGCTACCTTGGCCCAGAGGTGACCCATATCACTTCTTTTCATATTCTACTAGCAAAACAATCACAAGGGATGTTGGGACATAGAGTCTTGTTCCCAAAAAAGAAGAGAGATACATGGGTTATGTTGGTTACAAGCTTGTCTGACACAGCTTTTTTGACAGTGATCTCTCACCGTGACATTATGTTGAAATGATGGTCCAGTTAAACTCTAAATCTCTTACAAAAAGCTGCATGAATTGCATGGTAATGAATTTGTGAAGCTGGTTAGAACTGTGTCCTTACATTTGTTAAATTTTATCTGATTACATTCAGACCATTTGTTTTTGTTTTTAATCTTTACTCTGTCATGAGTTATATTTACTATCACTTTGATGTTCATATCATCTTATCTATATATTTCATAAAATTTTTGTTATGTTCTCATTGAAGACATTAACAGATAAGTTAAAGTACCTGAAGCAGAGGACAGAACTCTATGGCACCCTCACTATTAGGAACTCCCTTTCGAGATGACAGAAATGAGCATCCTTTGTGGTCATTCATCCAATTATGAAACTGTTCATGTATATATTTATATGTGTACATATTTATATATTTATATGTATTTGTATCTATACATATATAGAGTCATCCTGCTAAAATCCCTATTTCTTCATCATTTCCTTGCTTGAAGTCATCGTTTATTTACCGGTTGAACAATTTTTATTAACATTTCCTGTGGTCCAGGTACTTTTCCAGAATTTTGATATATTTCTCTTTAATCACAACTACCTGTACCTTTGTTTTCTAAATAAAGAAAGGAAAATGAAGGAAGTTAAAGATATCCACTCAAGCTACACAGTGTGAGTCAGAATTTCAACCTGATGTCTGCCTCCAAAGCCTGCTTTTGCAAGGACTTTGCTGCTTTTCATACCAGTGAATCATCTCTGTAATCTTCCCTCTCTGGGATCTAAGGGGATAGCTTCATCGGGGAGAGGAAACCTCAACAGTACATATCTAGCTCATTCTCCAGGGGCCATTATATCACTGTTTCCCCAAGATCCAATGTCAAATTAACTAAACCATGGATTTCTCAACATCTGGTAGGCTTTTTGCTGGCCTTATCTCTAGGCATACTTTTGATACTGTTGGCCACTCCTGCTTTCTTAAAATATTTTCTTTCCTTGGCTTCAGTGACACTTCACTTTCCTGGTTTCCTTTTTTCCCTCTGACCATGTCTTCCTTGGTGTCTCTTCTATTTAGCGCTAAACGTTATTGATTCTTAAAGTTGGATTCTAGGCCCTCATCTTCTCTCATCCATGCCTGTGGCTACCTCACCACATTTATATATATATATATATATATATACATATATATACACACACACACACACACACACACACACACACATATATATATATATATATATATATATATATATATATATATACTATTACAGACTATATTCGAAGCCCCAGATCCATATATTCAGCTACTCCCTTGCTTATCACATGCAATAGCCCGAAAGCAAACATGAGCTTTCGCAGCAAACCCAGTTCTTTCTCAGGGTTTCTTCACCTTGATGAACAGCACCCCCATGTACACCAGAATCTGAGGACCATCCCTCTGCCCCTTACCTGTCACCTCCTGTAATTTTTATGTTGTAACTGTCTTTACACCGATTCCTTCTCTCCACCTCCACTATTTCTGCCCTAATCCAGTCCCTTCCTACTGTCTCTTCTGACATAGCCTACTTGCTGATCTCCCAACATCCATCCTGGTCTCCTAACAATCCACGCCCCACATTGCAACCAGAATGATCTTGCCAAAAATCTACTTACTTCTTCCCCTGCTTGAAACGCCTCAGTGCCTCTCCATTGCTTCCCAACCTAAGCCACACTGACCTTTTCATAGCCCTCTTCAGGTACCATGCTCCTCCTGCCATAGGACATTTGCACATGTTGCTCTTTTTGCCTATAAGGTCCTACTCTTTCCATCCCACCCCTTGCCTGAGTTAAATCATGTTCCTGCTTCACCTCAGGGCAAACACCATTTCTCAGGGAAGACTATGTCGGTTTCCTTGTCATATATTCACACGTGCATATCTGTCTTCTTTCTTTTGTAAGAATTACCAAAGTTGTCATTTTACATTTATTCGGACGATTTTGTAATTAATAAATATCTGTCTGCCATGCCAGACTGTAAGCTCCGTGGGAGCAAGGCCCATGTCTTCCTTTATACCCTGTTGTATTCCCAGTGCCTAACATATAGTCAGTGCCTGGCGTTGTTGTTGTTATTGTTGAGATAGGGTTTCACTCTGTCACCCAGGCTGGAGTGCAGTGGCATAATCACAGCTCACTGCAACCTCAACCTCCTGGGCTCAAGCAATTCTCTCACCTCAGTCTCCAAAGTAGGATATCTCTGTTGAACGAATGACCCAATCTATGCTCTAAATCTAATCATTTGATTGCCAGGAAACTGTCCTGATTACATTTAAACGAAAATATCTACTTCATTATTAATTTGGTCTTAACAAAAATTCATCGTGATAAGTTGGAGTGGCAGCCAGCATTTCATCCAGCCAGTAGAAGACTATCCATTTGCATGAAATCTACCCTATTGCTGCACAGCACATGATGAAACATAAACTCCAATGCTGAATCTTTTCCGATCATGAGCTATTAATAATTTAACAAAATTAATTCAAAACATTTCACTCAACAGTGAAACAGAGACGAGGAAGAACTGACGGGTGCACCAGGCTTCCAGGGTTGAATTAAATATGGTAAACAAGAAAGGGAAAATCTACCGATCCTTATTTAGAGTGCAAGTCCCCACTTAGAGTTTAATACAAATTTTACGTCTTTCTAAAGATATTAAAGCACAAACATTAGAGACATAAATAAAAATCTTTGCTTTACACAGGTGAATGATTTAACATGGTAATAGTCATTTGTCAGATCTCAGAAAAGGAAAGAAATATTGAAGGGATTTATTTTTTCTTTAGCATGAAGCAGTAATCAAGTCAAAGAAAAGCTTTCTGTAATTATTATCATCAGGAGTAGTCATTAGACATATAAAGTGAGGCAGACAATCCACGGAGCGTAGAATTAGCCCCTTCCCAGAGGATCCTACAATTTTCACAACCACAGCATGGGGAAGCAGGACATGTCTGAAAAACAGGTGAGCCAGCGCTGGAGCAAAATCTCTCAGTAGAAATCTCACTTTGGGTAAAGAAGCCAGCTGAGTCCTCTACCCAAGACAAGAGTGAGAGCGAGAACGATGCTAGAGAAGCGGTCATGATCATTATCAAGGAGGAGGAAGATGAAGGGGAAACCAGACGGGCAACTGCCAAAGTGTAACCTCATGTCAGTGGGAAATATGGGCATGTTGTCTAGTGGTTCCCAACACCAGAACATCACAATTACCTGAGAGCTTGTTAAAATGCAGAGGACTGCGACCTACGCTCGGAATTTCTGATTCAGCAAGTCAGGGGTGGGCCCAGGAACCTGTATTTCTAACATGTTCCCTGGTGATGCTGCTGTTGCCTGCTGCCCCTGCCGCTCTGAGGACCTCTCTCTAAAAATCACATGCAAAACTTCTGATAATAATGAACGTTTACTGCGTGCCTGCCAGTGTGCTAAGGGTTTTACATAAGTCATCTCATTTCATCTTTACAGCAACACTGTGGAGGAGGAAGAAAAAATATCCTCATCTTACAATGAGGAAACTAAGGCTGAGGCATTAGGTAGCTGGCTAGCCCATTATTATTATTATTTTTTTTGAGACAGGATCTCTCTCGCTGGAGTCCAGTAGAGTGATCATGGCTCACTGCAGCCTCAATCTCTCCAGCTCAGGTGATTCTCCCACCTCAGCTTCTGGAGTAGCTGGGAGTACAGGCACACGGCACCATGCCCAGCTAATTTTTTTTTGTATTTTTCATAGAGACAAGGTTTCGCCATATTTCCCAGGCTGATCTCAAACTCCTGGACTCAAGCAACCTGCCTGCCTGGCCTCCTAGAGTGCTGGGGTTATAGGCATGAGCCACCACAACCAAACAGTTCTAATCTTCAAGCCCAGTGATCTTAACTGCTGTGCTGTAGTCTTCTCAGCATCGGACCCAGTTCTGAGAACCTACCTTCAAACTAAGGTATTATCAACTTCAAAGAAGCCATCATCAACTTCCCCTCACCAAAAAAAAATTAAAAATTACTAAATTGGCTTTTAAGTCTACAGCAGTGGTAAGCCCATAAACATACCTTAAGGTGACTGTGGTGGCATGTGCTGCAATATCGCACCGTAAAGGGGGAGTTAAAGACGCTGCGGACATCCATGCTTATCAGTAAGTGAGAAAGAGATGGAATGAGGGAATGGAAAACTCCAGTGGGATCCCATGAGGGACTGAGGGCTGACCAGAGCAGTGTGGATTCTACCACAAATGATTACTACTGAAGACAGCCAGGAGACATCAAAGATCTAAAGATAAGATGGGGACAATCAAAATGGAAATTAGCTTTGGTTACAAAAGTTTGGGACAGGAAGAACACTGCCATGGTAAAACAATGACCCAAGCAAGAGCCAGGGACAAACAATAGGAAGTGGAAGGTGCGCTGATAACCTCATGTAAGTGAATTCTTCTCCCAGTACCCTGTATTGCCCTCCAAAGCATCCCACAGCCTAGCAAATAGGGAGTAGTTAGGAGAACAGCTTTGGAGTTTAAGAGACTCTACCTGGTTGACGTTGGTTACAAAATCCCTCTATACCTCAATTCCTCATCTGTGTAATGGAACTAATAATTCCTAGGTTGTAAGAATTAAATGAGATAATGTATGTAAAGCACTTGGTACCTGGGGCATCATACTAACTCAGAATATGTTGGCTCTTTTATTATTATTGCTATTGTTGCTCTGTTATTATCATCGTTAATATTATTCTCAAGGGAAGAACATTTATTTCAAAGGAAAAATGTAACGGCCTAGATAATCATCAATGAAAGGTCCACGTGAAACTCCTCCTGTTAATCAATAGCTTGGCAGTTTGAGCCATGCAGTTTCTTATGAAACAGGCGCTCCTAATAGAATTAGCAAAAAAAAAAAAGTAAAAAATAAAATAAATAAAGCAGCATTTGGTGCCCTACTTTTCTCCAGTACAGTTTACCATGTTCTTCTAATTAAATTTTTTAGTTAACTCGGTTCCACAGCCGTGCTGGGCTCACTCAGATGCACTATAGAATGATTCACAGCATCGATATAAACTTCTCCGTTCTGAGTGCCAAATTCCTTGCTGTAAGTGCAATATCAGAATTCATTTATTTCACCCTCGCTTAATTAATTCCATTCCCAGCTACCTGTTGATGATGTTCTGTTGATAATGCTGAACAAAGTTTTAAGGCAAATAGTTTTAATAACTTGTTTACTGCTGGATGTTCTGCCACTTCTGATTAAACTTCATGAGGATTTATAACCATCTTCTCCCCCGCATGCCTGTAACCTTTAAGGGATGTCTGATAAAAAGCAAAGGTCGTGGCTTCCAAAAGCCCTTGTTCTAATAAATATGTTAGACAGCTGACCCTGAACATGCAGCTACTTCTCATCCTTTCTCCACTCCCCCATTCCATATACTTATTTTTTACAGCAATTCTCAACAAGGATAAAATTAACACAAATAGAATTAATGGTTTAATTTCACAAGAGAAAGGAGAGAGTTTACGCTGTCTCACTGGGGAAGGGGGCTTCTGTCTTTACTGATGATGCAAACATGTCTGCCAAGGAGAAATATGGTGTCCAGTCTCCCATTGAACTGCCACTGGAATGGATTGGCCGTGGCGCTGGCTTGACAGGTGCAATACATATTAATTAGTGTGCTTGGCTACAGAGGGAGTAATGATATACACTGCTTCTCCGAAGCGTTAAATTGTAGTGTTAGTCTTGATGATGTCTCATCTTCTCCATCACGGCAGGAAAACATTTTGAGTTACACATATCCCTGTATAGGCAAAGGAATAAGGATCTGTCTGTTGTCAGGAATTATAGGTGCAAAAAGTGAAGGCTAAGACGGATCATGAGTCAGGCACTAAGTATTCCCTATGTGACTGGGTTTTTTTAAATCAGTATTTCATGTGGCACAAACCAATTCTAAAATGTTTGCCGTAGTTAATGGATAAAGCAGAAACATTTTCTTACTGTCATGATATTTGATTACATTGGAAATAGATTTGTAAACTCCTTGTCTATAACAACCCCCAGAAATGTTTTAAATATTAGAAAAAAATGTGCTTATTAGATTAAGGGTGAGTTGGTAGGTTTATGGATTTGGGCTGAATTATTGGGATGTTTCCCAGTATTGATGGATAAGCACCTATAACAGCTTGGGAATGAGATGGTTGTTTGGGGGAACTGAAGATAAATTGCTGTTAGAATTTAGCTCTGATCAGAAACAAACAAAAATACGTAAGGAAGCCGCAATAAGCAAATTAACATTAGCACTGATTCTAGGTCTTCGACAAAACGCATTTTGAAATGGGTATGTTTAGTTGTTTACACCTGAAGTTACAGCAAAACAACAGCATTTCAGCAAGAAAAGAGGCTCTAATTAAATACTGATTTTTCCAAATCCTTAATTATAATGGCTTACAGTTCTGCCTAAGGGCTTCTCTAGAAGCTAATTTGCTGGAATATCCCCATTTACACTTTTCATTTGTTGAAGATCTTGCTCCCTCAAGAATTGCCTTTTTTAGTTTGTTGTTACTTCATTTGGCATTCTCTTTCTGGGAATGCTTCCTGCCCCCTGTATAGAAAAGACTAGCAAGAAATTTGGCAAACAAAGTTTCATCCTGGGTGGAATTGTTTCCCCTCCTGCAGGGCTTAAATGTGTTGATATCTGTTTCTGTACTGCAGCTGCAAAGCAATGGTTTTTGGCAATGTGAATACAAACACATTTCTTATTCTCTCCTGGAGCCCTGGGTTCTAGCAACATATCCCCAAGCAAGTGTTTCTGAAGCTACAGCTAGCACAGGGAGGTAGCACCCAATGGGCACTAAAATATTAACTAATGATGAGTTTCACTAAATCAGCAGGTATCTGGGGACTGGGGTTGACCATTTCTGCAAAGTGCTCAAGGCAATCTCACAGGACACAGGCAGCTCCAGTCAGTGGGCATGCTGTTTCCCTATTCCCTCTTTATCTACAATCCTTCCACCTGCTTTCCTAAAGAAGAGCAAAGTCTGCCTTTCCCCAAGCCCTTAGAAAAACTTTGTCTACTCTCAGGATGTGGGCTCTACAATTACAGTCCTCTCTATCTCCTACCTACAAGATCCTTAAACACACGGGCCGCAGTGTGTAGGCAGCTGGCAGGGAGTAGTGACTAATGTGTGAAGAGTCACCTCTTCTCCCCAACATGGAGTCAGATCTCTAGAACTTTATCCTTGGTAGGGTGGACTGCAAAGTGAATGGTTGGCCAAAGGAAAACGAGTAAATGCTATTCTCAATTAAGTTAAAATGTGCTCCTCTATAATCACCTAGACTAGAAGTTCTATCTAGTTGTTATAAAACAATTCATAGAGGCAGCTTCATTTCTTTCATTAAATTGTGGATAGTTAATGAGATCCTTAAAGAAGCCCAAAATATGGATTTTTTTTACCCCATTATTAAACACTGCTTTACTGATATGCGGTTCCTACCTACTTTGAAAGATTTCAGAGTTTAATACCTTCAACAATAATTAAGGCATATCCAAAGGCAAGCCAGGAGATAGTACTCAGGAACATATCGGTCCCATGAAAATTAAGAGGTCACCAACTAAATATTGAGAAAAGTATGTCAAAAAACGAACAAGCCTTGATCCTTCTCTGTGAGCTCCAGAGAGTCTTTAAAACTCTGCTTTACATATGAAGTTCCATGTCTGCCCTAGACCTTGGCTGTGACCTAATAATTGGAATTACAAAGCTTCCTCTAGGCATGGTTAAGGGTCAAACAGAAAAACATTATTTGTATGCAATTATGCTTTTGCCCATGAAAACAGAAAAGTCCCTATTGAAACCTCTAAAATATATTTATATCTTGAGAGCATATCTAAATAAGGGAGATTTAAAATTAAAATGCTCATGGAATTTGGAACCAGAAAGATCTGAGTTTCAAGGTGGATTTGCCAGGAGATGTGCGGACTTGGATAAATCACTTAAACTCTTGGGCCTCAGTTTCCTCATCTATAAGTGGAGTATAGTAGCACTTCTCTAAAAGGCCTATTAGGACGATAAAATGAGATTTTATTTATAATGTCAGCAGAGTGCTTAGTGCTACTAAATAGTTATTATACATGGTAGTTTCATGATGATATTAATTGCTATAATTATTGACATTAAATTAAATTCTAAAATCTACCATGACCCATAAAGCTCTATATGATCAGAATCCTCTCCACAATCATCATACCATGTGGTTGGCAGAATTGTGACTATCAAGAAGATTCCATGTCCCAAGTCCCAATCTGGGGTGCTCTCCCACCCATGAATATGTCATGGTGAGTAGGTTTAAGGAGTTGACATTAAAATAGGGAGATAATCCTATTATGGGCCCAAAATAACCACAAGAGCCTTCAATTACAGAGGCAGGTAGGGCAATCAGAGCAATTCAAAACCTGAGGACTTAACTTGCTGTGGCTGGATTGAAGACGGAGGATGCCCCAGGGACAGTATGAAAAAGAAATGAATTCTGTCAATGACCACTGAGGAGCCCCAGTCTTGGGGTGAAACTGCAGCCTGGTCAACATTTTGATTTCAGCCTTGGGAGACTCCAAGCAGAGAATCTAGCTGTGCCCAGGGTTCTGACCCACAAAAACTGTGAGATGTTAATAAATGAGCATTATTTTAGGTAACTAAGTTTGTGGCAGTTATGGCAGCAATAGAAAACTACTATAGCCATCTACCCCTTACCAAAACATACTTTTTGAACATGCCATGTTCTTTCTACCCCAGGGCCTTTGCACAAGCTGCTCCCTCTGCCTGTGATCTCTTTCTCAACTCTTCATTTGGCTAACACCAGTTGATCCTTTTCGTGTTAGATCAAATTTCACCTCTTGATAAAAGTAGTCCTTATCTAAAGTGGGTCCCTCCATTAAGACTCTATTCCAAGACCCTGTTGGTCTCTTCCTGGGTTTTTGCCAGAGTTTGTAATTTTCTTTCTTCTTGTTTATTTTTCCTTATTTGGCTATAAGTACAGCATATACCATGACTCAATAAGTAATTGTTGAATGAACATGAATTAATGCCTTACCCCATTCGATCCCTAAAACGAATCTTGCAAGGTAGATACTATTATCTCCATTTTACAGATGAGAAAATGAGAAGTAAAGAGATTAAGTAGCATCCCCAAGATCACACAGCCCTCAATGATGGAGTCCAAGCATGACCCTAAAAGTTCACAGCCTCAGTCTCTGAGCTCTCATACCCTCAGAAAACTGTAAGTTCTGCAAGCGGGAAAACATTGACATCAAAGTGAGCCACCAGATTTTATTCCTCTAGTCAGACATCTGGAGCACTCTAAGATTTAACAAATCCCTACATTTGAGATTGTGCCTTATGCACATCGGATGAGACATAGTTTCTGTAGTAGTGTCCTAGAATGGCCATAACAAAATACCACAAACAGTGGCTTAAAACAAGAGACATGTAGTGTCTCACAGTTCTGGTGGCTAGAAATCCAAAATCAAGATGCCATCCAAGCCATTATCCTCCTGAAAACTGTAGGAGAGAATCCTTCGTGAGCTCCTCTTTGCCTCTTGTGGGCTGCTGCAATCCTTGCTATTTCTTGGCTGACAGATGCACCATTTTGATCACTGCCTCCACCATAAATGGCCTTCTTCCTTCTGTGTCTATATTTTTTCCCCTCTTCCTATAAAAGCACCAGTCATGTTAGACTAAGAACCCACTCTACTCCAGTATGACCTCAACTTCACTTTACTGATCATATCTGCAATTACCCTATTTCTAAATAAAGTCATCTTCTCAGGCACTGGGGGTTAGGACTTCAATGTATCTTCTGGGGGCGGGGGGGGGGGACACACAATTCAACCCCTAACAGTCTCCAACTACAATTTGTGATTTTGATGTTTATCAGAATGAGGTCTGTTCTCTGTGTTCGTGTTGATCTATTCCTTTCTCTGCAGACGTGTGGCTTCTTGTTACCCAGGTAGACCATAGCGGCTAAGGTCAGAGGCTGCCGCTGCTGTGGTGAAGCCTGCGACAGGAGGGAGCAATTAGAGAAAAGGCTTGTTTGTGAAATCTGAACTCTGTGTCCTCATTACTTTCGCCCTCACTTCCTGCTTCATCCTTGCTCTCTGCCCAGGCTCTCAGGTGGTCATTTAAGGGAAGGCATGTGACCACATGTGGAAGTGTGGAAGTGTGATCCCTTTCTTGAACATCTGATTCTGCAAATGACACTTTTACAGAAGCATCTGCAGAAATCTGGTTAACTCTTTTCTTGACGGTTCCAACTGGAGACAAAAATAGAAACATGTACAGCAACCACCAAAATTAATGGAGCCAGATTATTAAAACACTAAAATACCCGCTCCTGACTCTGCAGCCAGTCAGGACTGATATATGTTTTACCGTACTAGGAAGAGACCACTGCACAGCTTGAAGTGTGACTCTGAGGTCACTAAACACAGGAAATTCTCCAATTGCTTTACAGCTACCACAGGGTATGTGTGCAGAGCCTGCATATCAGCAGGGGAAAAAAATCTGCACTTTAAAATTGCTGGTCAAAATTTTCTAATAATAGAAAGTATAAGATGAAATCCATGGAATATACTATAAGGGCATTTCTATGGTTTGGATATGATCTGTCCCCACCAAAACTCATGTTGAAATTTGATCCCCAACGTGGCAGTGCTGAGAGATGAGGCCTAGTGGGAGGTGTTTGGGTCAATAAGGTCATGCGACATGAATGGCTTGGTACTGTTCTTGCAGTACTGAGTTTTCTCAGGAATAAGAGGAGTTGCTACAAAGCAACTCTCCGTTTGTTTTCTCTTCACCCTCTTTGACTTTCCACCATGCTTTGATGCAGCCAAAAGTCTTCACCAGAAGCTAAGCAGATGCTGGTGCTATGTCTCTTGACTTTTCCAGCCTATAGAACCATGAGCTAAATAAACTTTTCTCTATAAATTGCCCAGTCTGGGGTATTCTGTTAAAACAACACAAAATAGATTAAAACGGGCACCTACTATACGTTGGGACTGGCACAAAAGACCTCTGGCTTTTTAGTGTAATAAGTGTGTTCCTTGAGCTGTTTGTTCCCACTCATCTCAGCCTTTCCTCTAGCCTATTACCATCAAGAGGAAAGCAGTAAGAATAAAACACTCTAATACATGAATCATGTTGTCTTTTGTGGAGTACTGGCATTCTGGCATGAGTGTTCCATAATGATAATTAGACCACAAAATATTGAAAACTGGCACAGCTTGCACAATGGCAAATGTGAATGGACTTTGCCGTTAGCAGTGGGAGACAGGCATTAACCCTTTAGTGCCTGGATCTTGGAGGTGATCTCAGGACTCCAGGGGAACGATCAGCATGTAACCAGAAGGCTCTCTGGGATACAGAGTCATGGTTATTACGTACCAACAGATCAATTATATCAGTTTGAACCAAGTAAAGACAGCATTGTCTTTATTTATACCCCAACGCTCACCTTTAATGTTACAATCTAGAAACAGAATATATCACAAAGGGTGTGGGTAGAGATTTTCTTTGGGGTAAGACGTGAGTCCTCCAGGTTTTCCTTGCTACAGCTCCCTAAGATCCTTTAAGACACTGAGCTGTGGCATGGTTTTACCGAGACCTCAGCCATCCGTGCAAGGAGGGTCCCACTGAACCAGAGGAGTCCCTGTGTCAAAGATAATCAGCCCCTAACTCACAAAAGATGGCATTTTCCCAGCCATTTCCAAAATAATTCACAGCATTTTGATAGGAAGCACTAATTTTGTAAGAAATAAATATATTTAAAAACATTCAAATTAATATACATTCTGCTTAATAAATAATGCTTGCTTGGAATTTAGTTTGGTGTCCCCTAGGTAATTTCTCATTACACCCTGTGATGTAGATGTCAGAGGTCAAAACAAAAGAATGGTTTACTCCTATAGTGAAGAAGGAACAATGAGGAAATCCATAAACTGCTTTTGTTTCGCTTAGAGGAAGCAAACTGATAGCCACATGAAAAATCCATATTCTTGAATTAATTGTTGACAACTAAACTCAAATTTCACATTGAAATACAGTCTGAATTTCCAGATTTTCTTTAAAACTTTCACGATCTGGCCATCCTGCTCCTGCCTTCCTAAATTGCAACAATCAGAGGGAGGAGGGGCTGGCCCAGAGGACAACCCCCATTCACCACAATCTCCACCCACTTGACTCAGTTCTGTTATCTGTCTGGCTCCTGTGGGCTTTGAGTTTTTGACCCTTTATTTTCATCTGTGCAATCCCAAGGCCGGTTTTTTTGTGCAAGGAAAGGCCTTTGTATTGATTAAAAGTTTTCGGGACATTAACCCGAATTTCCTTTGGTCACTCTATGTGAAATTCAATACTCAAAGTATCCAAAACATCTTCAGTTGCAATTCAAGTCAGATATGTTTACTTAAGCAATTAGCTTTGGCAATAAGAGGCTGAAAAGAAATGAAGTTCATGAACATACTTGTTCGTCTCTAGATGATGCCATTAGTCAGTGTCCAAGTGTCGACACATAGCAAATATTGCGCCAATTCTGGTACTAAGAATATCTAATGTTTCCGAAAACTCAAAGGAGCAGAAGGTGGGGTTGGCTGAGAAATGGTGCATGAATTTACTAAATATCTCCTGTGCACACAGTATTCTACCAGGCAGGCTATAAATCAATATCTGGTACAGGCATACCTTAGAAATGCAGCAGGTTTGGTTCCAGACAACCACAAGAAAGCAAATATCACAATAAAGCATGTCACATGAAATATCTAGTTTCCTAGTGCACACAAAACTTATGTTTATACTATACTGTAGTCTATTAAGTAATAGCATTATATCTAAAAATGTACATAAATTAAAAATATTTCATCGCTATAAAATGCTAATAATCATATTCAGCAAGTCATAAACTTCTTGACGGTGGAGGGTCTTACCCCAACGTTGATGGTTTCTGACTGATCAGGGTGGTGGCTGCTGAAAGCTGGGGTGGCTGTGACAATTTCTTAAAATAAGATAACAGTAGAGTTTGCCACAATGATTGACTCTTTCTTTCAAGAAAGATGCCCCTGTAGCATGCAATGCTGTTTTATAGCACTATACCCTCAGTAAAACATCTTTAAAATTTGAAGTCAATTCTCTCAAACCACGCTACTGCTTTATCAAGTTTTTATGTCACATTCTAAATCCTTTGTTGTAATTTCAACAGTATTCACAGCATGTTTACCAGGAGATTTCATCTCAAGAAACCACTTTCCTTGTTCATCCATAAGAAGCAACTCCTCATCCGTTCAAGTTTTTTCATGAGATTGCAGCAATTCAGTCACATATTCAGGTGCCACTTCTAATTCTGGTTCTGTTGCTGTTTTCACAACATCTCCATTTCCTTCCTCCACTGAAGTCTTGAACCCCTCAAATTCATCCATGAAGGCTGGAATAAACTCCTTCCAGACTCTTTTGTAAATGTTAATATGTTGACCTCCTCCCATGAATCACAAGTATTCTTGATGGCATCTAAAATGGTGAGTGCTTTCTAGAAGGTTTTCAAATGACTTTGTCCAAATCCATCAGAAGACTATCTATGGCAGCTATCACCTTACAAAATGTATTTCTTAAATAATAAGACTCGAAAGTCTAAATTACTCTTTGATCCAAGGGCTGCAGAATGCATGTTGTATTGGCAGGCATGAAAATATTAATATCTTTGTACATTTCCATCAGAGACCTTGGATGACCATGTATATTGTTAGTGAGCAGTAATATTTTGAAAGGAATCTTTTTTTCTGAGCAGTAAGAGGTCTCAATAGTGGGACATGTTAACCACGATATAAACAGATGTGCTGTCATCCAGGCTTTGTGGTTCCATTAATATAGCACAGAGTAGATTTAGCATAATTCTTAAAAGCCTCACCGTTTTAGATGCCATCAAGAACACTTGTGATTCATGGGAGGAGGTCAAAATATTAACATTTACAAAAGAGTCTGGAAGGAGTTTATTCCAGCCTTCATGGATGAATTTGAGGGGTTCAAGACTTCAGTGGAGGAAGGAAATGGAGATGTGGTGAAAACAGCAACAGAACCAGAATTAGAAGTGGCGCCTGAATGGTAAATGATGCAGAATGGTAAATGAGCATTGCCTCCAAGTTAGTCACCAGCGCATCAGTCCCTAACTAGAGAGCCAGCATGTCCTTTGAAGCCAGAAATTGACTTATCCTCTCTAGCTATGAAAGTCCTCACTGGTATCTTCTTCCACTTAAAGGCTGTTTCATCTACATTGAAAATCTGTTATTTAGTGTAACCACCTTCATTATTGATCTTAGCCAGATCTTCTGTATAACCTGCTGCAGCTTCTGTATAAGAACTCGCTGCTGCTTCATCTTGTACTTTTTTTTTTTTTTTTTGAACAGAGTCTCCCTCTGTTGCCCAGGCTGGAATGCAGTTGCCTGATCTCGGCTCACTGCAAAAAAACAAAGCCTGGGTGACAGGACATCTGTTTACATCACGGTTAACAGGTCCCACTATTGAAACCTATTACTGCTTAGAGGAAAAAAGATTTCTTTCAAAATATTACTGCTCACTGACAATATATGTGGTCACCCATGGTCTCTGATGGAAATGTACAAAGAGATTAATGTTATTTTCAAATGGAGTACAGTTGTGTGATATTGGCTCTGGCATTCAAGCAATTCTCCTGCCTCAGCCTCCTGAGTTGCTGGGATTACAGGCATGCACCACCATACTGGCTAATTTTTATATTTTTAGTAGAGATGGGGTTTCACTATATTGGCCAGGCTGGTCTTGAACTCCTGACCTCAAGCAATCCTCCTGCCTAGGCCTCCCAATGTGCTGAGATTACAGGCATGAACCACCGCGCCTGGCCCAACTTGTACTTTTATGTTATGAAAACAGCTTCTTTCCTTAAACCTCATGAACCAATCTCCTCTACTTCAGACTTTTTGTCTGAAGCTTCCTCACCTCTCGCAACCTTCATGGAATTGAAGAGAGTTAAGGTGTTGCTCTGGATCAGGATTTGGTTTAAAGGACTGTTGCAGTTGGTTTGATCTTCTATCCAGATCACTAAAACTTTCTCCATATCAGCAATAAGGCTGATTTGTTTTCTTATCATTTATATGTTTACTAGAGAAGCACTTTTCATTTCCTTCAAGAACTTTTCCTGTGCATTCACAACGTAGCTAACTGTTTGGCACAAGAGGCCTAGCTTTCAGCCTTTCTCAGCTTTCAACATGCCTTCCTCACTAAGCTTAACCATTTCCAGCTTTTGATTTAAAATAAGAGACATGACTCTTTCACTTGAACACTTAGAGGCCATTGGAGGGTTATTAATTATTCTAATTACAATATTGTTATGTCTCAGGAAATAGGAAGCCCCAAGAAGAGAGAGTGAGGTAGAGGAATAGCCAATTGGTGGAGCAATCAGAAAACATACCTTTATTGATAAAGTTCACCATCTCATATAAGCACAGTTCATGGTACCCCAAAACAATCACAATAATAATCAAAAATCACTGGTCCCAGATCACCATAACAGATAATAATAATAAAGTTTGAAATGTTGCAAGAACTACCAAAACATGACGCGGAAACACAAAGTGAGCACATGCTGTTGGAAAAATAATGCTGACAGACTTGTTCAACACAGGTTGCCACAAACCTTCAATTTGTAAAATATGCAATATCTGCAAAATGCAAGAAAGCAAGATATGATAAAACAAGGTAGGCCTGTATTTAAGGTATAGGCATAACTTAAATATTTTATAAATAAGAAAAATAAATTCATTGTGCTACCTAGTGTTTTATAGAAGATTGACAGACTATCAAATATATGCACATATTTCTGAAAAAAAAAGTCAAAAATATCTAGGTGTTTTCACTTCTCGCATGGAAACAATAGCCAGTGTTGCCTGTAGAGTTATCTCTGTGAAATTTGATTTGGGTTTTCCAAGATGAAAAAGATGATTCCATGAAATCACCATACAGATTTTACCATTGTCTACCGTAAAGGGGAAGGAAGACTTCACAATTGCCCCACAGTCTCTCACCTCCCTCCTTCCTTGCTCTAAATCCCTATACTGTCTCTATCCTGGAAGAAAGACATTCTCTCCAAATCCAAGATCCAACACATGTCCTTCCCTTGGGCTGTCATAGGCCATGAACTGGAGCTGATACAACTGACTGTTTCTTCTCCTGGACAAAGGTACTTAATCTTCAAACATAAGGTTTGAAAGAAACATTTATAAATAAACACTAATTTGTAAACATTTATAGATGTTTATTTCACAGTTAAACACATAGGCTTGACTAAAACAGATAGTCTTGCTAAACCCACAGGAATGATAAAATGAAAAAACAAAAATATTTTGACTCAATTGCTTTGTAATAGATTGGAGAGGGATGAGTTGGTGTACATTTACACTCCTTAACTTAGTAAGTAAACATGTTTTAAGTACCTACTGTATGCCAGGCTATGTGCTAAATACTAGGGATATAAAAATTTAGCGCCTGACTTAAAGAAATTCAGTCCTACAGGAGAAGAGAACACAATGAATGTTACAATAATAGTATATATGAAATGCTATGGGAATATTTCAGAAAGAAGCATAGTGGATGTATCAGCCATTGCTGCAAAAGACAGCACCCCCAAACTTGGACTCAAAGCATCAACCACTTATTATTTCTCACTGGTTTAAGCATCAGCTGAATGATTCTGCTGACCTCAGCTTGGCTCAATTATAGATGCAGTCAGGTGGTAGATGGCTAGCCCAGGATGGCTTTGGCTGTATCACCTGAGCTGAGCTGTACTATGTGTGTCATTTTCCAACAGAATTCCCCAGATGTGTCCTCAGAGAAAATTCAGAGGATCAAGGGCGGAGGAGGGGGATCAGAAATTGACATGTGTTTTTGTTTTTGTTTTTGTTTTCAGGCCTCTGCTTGCTTCAATTTTGTTACTATTCCATTAGTCAAAGCAAATCAAAGACTAAGCTTGATGTCAATTTGGGAAGATGTCATCAAGTAATAGGACATACGTGCCAAAAGCCATAGGAACCCACTTCTTGCATCAGCATGACCTGGATGTGAGACACGGAGTCAAAGGAGATCATTCTGGAATTTTAAGGTTTAATGACGCCTTATTGAATTTTGGACTTGCATGGGTCTTGTAGCCCCTTTGTTTTGGCCAATTTCTCCCATTTGGAATGGGCAAATTTACTCAACGCCTCTACCCTCATTGTATCTAGGAAGTAACTAACTTGCTTTTAATTTTACAGGCTCATAGGCAGAAGGGATTTGCCTTGTCTCCAATGAGACTTTGAACTTGGACTTTTTCGTTAATGCTAGAAAGAGTTAAGACTCTGGGGACTGTTGGAAGGCATGATTGTGTTTTGAGGTATGAGGACATGAGATCCAGGAGGAGCCAGGGGCAGAATGATATGGTTGGGCTGTGTCCCCACCCAAAATCTCATTTTGAATCATAATCCCCACATGCTAAGGGTGGGATCAGATGGAGGTAATTGGATCACAAGGGCAGTTTCTCCCATGCTTTTCTCATAATAGTGAGTGAGTCTCATAGATCTGATGGTTTTATAAGCATCTGGCATTTCCCCTGCTTACACTCATTCTCTCTCCTGCCGCCCTGTGAAGAGATGCCTTCTGCCATGATTGTAAGTCTTCTGGGACCTCCCCAGCCATGTGGAACTGTGAGTCAATTAAACCTCTTTCTTTATAAATTACCCCGTCTCAGCTATTTCTTCATAGCAGCGTGAGAACAGACTTACACAATAGGACATAGACACAAAAAGTCCATTGAATTGGAGTCATTGATGCAATCACTGTATCACAGTGGAGAAAGAAGAAAGGATATGATGGGCTGTCTTCATAGGATGAATACAATTTTACATGGTACAGACAGGGAAAGGATACTCCAAGTATAAGAGGAACAGAAATACAGTTTCTCTGTTTTAAGGAATAGATTGGAAGAAAGTGAAGAATTGAAAGCTGAGAGAACAGCTAGGAACTGTTGCAGTTGTATAAGAAAAAAAACAAAAACTTGAACCAAGGTGACTAAAGCAGGAAAGACAAAAAGAGTAGAAATTGAGAGGCATCATGACAGCAGAATACATAAGAATGAATGGATGTCAGAGTGGGGAAGAAAGAAGACTCAAATATGACCCAAAGTAGGTATGTTGAGTATCTGAGTCAAAGACAATGCTAGTAACCAGGCGATAAAAGAGAAGCAAGTTTGAGAGCAAAGAGAAAGAGTGATTCTGTTTTTGACATGTATGTTTAGAAGTACCTGTGATAGTAGTGAGGTCTAGTAGTCATAAAGAAGAAAGTGTTCAAAGATTAATGAACACTGTTGACAGCAGGTGTGGTAAATTGGAAAGAGATGTGAATATGGAGCTAGAACTTCTGGAGTCCCAGCTCTTCCCCTTATTAGCCGTGTGAAAATATGAGGACAAAGCAGAGAAGAAAATATGGCAACACAGGGGGCTACCAATTGTTCATTTGCTGAAGGTTTCAAATTCTTGTGTTTGCTTTTACTTTAATGCTGCCCCTTCCCTCAGCCTGTACCACCTTGTTCATTTCATAAAAACCAGCTGTGCCTACAAAATTCTAGCATGGTCGGGAGGGAAAAGATCTGTGTATCCAGAGAAACATGTATTTCACCTACAGGTTTCTTAAACCATTTGGTATTTTTTATATCAATGAATGCTGTTCAGATAAGCTACTGCTATAATTTGTTCCTTAAACCTTTAAGTTACTATAATTTAAAAAAATAACCTTAGCTCTTTTGCATTTATATTGACTCATTTTTGCATTATTATTTCATCAGGAAAAATTTGACTCAAATAAATTTTAGATATGATTTCCGAAAGGTGACTGAGTTGGTAAACATGATTTTATTGGATTTGTATGCTAAAAAGTTTTCCAGAGAAAGACATGGACAATTTTATTTTGAAAGTGTATGGAAAAGCAGAGGGTCAGTATACCAAACATTGCCTTCACAAACCACCTTTAGGAATGTACCTACTACAGAAATCTAGGTTAACTCTGCGGTGAAGAGAGTGCAGAATTACTAAGGAGTCTTTGGGGTAACCAAGTCTAGGCAGGCCAGTCATATTCCTGAACAGCACTAAAATTGAGTTAGGTTTGAGGGAGCAGAGAGATGTAGATTGAATGAGAGAGAGAAAGCAATGCAGAAGAAGGACTGGCAAAAGAGATGGTCCATTATGATGACTAGCAGGTGTTTGGAACTGGAATAAAGAGTGGAGGGAAGTCAAAATCCTGAGACCATCCATAGCTCCCTGGACTAACACATGAAGATCACACTCATTAGCGTGGACTTTTCAGCCTCCCTGGGCTTGTGCCTTACCTCTCCAAGCTTCTCCCCCTACTCCAGCCAGATAGGACTACCTATTATCCTACCAGCCCACCATACCTCAGAACTAGAGTTGGCATCAGCCAAAATGTAGGGGGCAGACAATGGAGAATTCAGTCCTCAACCCTGGCTA
This sequence comes from Cacajao melanocephalus, assembly GCA_963573385.1. Classification (NCBI taxonomy): domain Eukaryota; kingdom Metazoa; phylum Chordata; class Mammalia; order Primates; family Pitheciidae; genus Cacajao; species Cacajao melanocephalus. The sequence goes on along the minus strand of CAUYLG010047453.1, from coordinate 7,566 downwards.
TGCAGTAGTGTCTCCTGTGAAGTTTTGTCTGCCTTGTTGTTTGTTTTTAATATATCTGTCCTCCTGCTCCAAGAGACAGAACAGATATATTAAATTCCTTGGCATCAGACTCTAAGTCTAATGCAAGTTTGTGAAGACAATAGTGAAGAAAATCAACACTTGTTTTGAGGATAATTTTAATAAGTCCAATAATGATTGACACCTCCCTACAGAAACACGACACACAGGTCACAGAAAGGGTCACACATTTCTCCTACAGGTGGCAGATTAATGACTTTTTGAAAGCTGCCATCTTCAAGAGGCTGCAAAAAGTATCCTCACCAGATACCACAAAAGAATAAAAGTCAATGATCCTCTCCCAATCTTTTGGCATCTTGCAGAGAGGCATGCTTGGGCTGTGACTCAGTTATATTTGCGGTGAGGCTGTGCTCTAAAGAAGGAACATTAGGCTCCTGTTCTCTTTTTTAAAGGCATTAACATGAGAATGGCCTTGTAAGCAGGACAAAACAACAGTCTAAGTTTGGTATTCAAAGTCTGCCCGTAGGTACCAGCCAGCTTTTTATAGGAGTTGCTTGGAAGACGAGGTGCAAAGATGAATGCAAGGGCAGCCGTTTCCACCAGAAGAAGGATGTTGCTGAGTGTCCTGAAGACCATCCTCAGGTTCAAGGAATTGCTAGAAGGACTCACAGAATCAGAAAAGCTGTTACCCTCATGTTACAGTTAATTACAGCAAAAGGATATAGATTACAAGGTTGATTACAGCAAAAGGATACAGATTATAGGGCAGAGTCCAGGGGAGACCAAGCAAAGTTTCCAGAGGTCCTCTCCCAGTGGTGTTGTATGGATAACACTTAATTCTCCCAATAATAATGTGTGACATGTATACAGAGTATTGCCAAGCAGAGAAGCTCATCAAGACTTAGTGTCAGTGTTTTACTGGGGGTCAGTCATGTAGACATGGAGCACCAGTGTAGCTGAGCTTAGTTACTCAACCTCTAGCACCTCCAGAGGTTAAACTGATACTGCATGGCCCAAGGCCCCACCATAAATCACACTGTGAATATAAACCATCTGGTGTGGTTCAAGGCCACAGGTGAACAAAGATACTCATTTCAAGCAGGATATTCCAAGGGCTTAGATGTTACCTGCAAAGAGCTGGACAAAGGCAGAGCCATTTTTAAAATGTGCAGGGTTTGGACATCCTAGTCCTGCTGAGTCAAACCTTTACAACACAGAAGGGAGCAACTTGGGGCATACTTTCAAGGCCATTCACTGGACAATTCTGCCTTTCTTTCCAAAAAGGGAAGGGAGCTCTGCTCTGGGGAATCTCATATTCCTTACTCTTTTTTTTTTTTTTCTGAGACAGAGTCTCACTCCATCACCAGGTGCCAGGCTGGAGTGCAGTGGCATGACCTCGGCTCACTACAACCTCTGCCTCCCGGGTTCAAGCAATTCTCCTGCCTCAGCCTCCCGAGTAGCTGGGACTACAGGCATGTGCCACCACGCCCAGCTAATTTTTTTTGTATTTTTAGTAGAGACGAGGTTTCACCATGTTGGCCAGGACAGTCTCGATCTCTTGACCTCGTGATCCGCCAGCCTCGGCCTCCCAAAGTGCTGGGATTACAGGCGTGATCCACCGCGCCTGGCCTCCTTACTCTTATAGTGAAGGCCAAAAGTGAAATCCAACCATACATAAGTTTGAGTTTTCAATTTTATGTCTAATAAAGCACAATACTTTGCAATCTCATATATTATAATAGAACATAATATATACACTGGAAAACAGAATGAAAACCTGACTTTCTGTATTTTCCATACTAATTAACCTTCTACTAATCATTTTGAAAAGTTAAGAAATAATCTTTAGGCTTGAAATACTCTTTAGCTTTTGTATTTTCCTTCCTTCTTTGGTGCACTTGGCTATCAAATACTCGTTAAAATATATAGGAATATTATGAACTTTCATGAGTAATCAGTGCAAGCCACAACATCTTAATTCTCCTAAAAAGAGACTCATATAATGCATATGTGAGGAACCTGTCCTCAGATTACATCCTGTCTGTGATATCTGTTATTTTTTAACACAAAACTCTAAAGACCTTTTTCTGTCTTTTTGCCTGCCTACTTTAAAATAGTTGCAAATTAGATCTGTGCTCTTTGATCTAGGATGACTTCTGGGCATTTGTATTTAATTCTTTCACAAAAGGGCAAAGGCAGCTTCTAGATATGCTAAGAATCCTTTCTTTTTATGGGTGGAGAGAAAAACAATCTGCAACACTAGGGGAACTAAACAAAGATGGGAGGTTTGCGTGGAACCTGGACTCTCCCACACTGCACCCAAGCCCATGCCAAGTTTATACAGGTGTGCACCACATGAACAGATGAGCAAGTGTGATGAGAAGAGCTCCCAGGATCTGGCTGAGCCCATAATGATGCATTTCTCCCAAAGTGGACCTAAGCATCTGTTATGTACTTAAGTATTTGTTTACGTGATAGCAAAAGAGTACTTAAACAGCTAAGCTTATACCCTATTAGGGATTATGGGGATTTTTGTTGTTGTTATCTTTTTTTAAAAGAAAGAAAAATGACATAATGAGATGACACATCAGGGGTGTCAATGTAAAGGGCATACTGAGCCACTAGAAGGAGCATGGGATTTGAGGTGCCCTCACACTCAGAATATTACAGTGATTATATCGCCACCATTTTGTTCTGGGAACACCTTGTTACTTGGAAGGAATGTTGAATTGTAAAGGTTATTCAATGTGGCTTTTATAATAAGATTTTTTGAGAGAAAAAATGTTTATTTTGAGAATAAGTATATGAAGGTTGTCCCCCACTCCAGATCCTGGGTATTCTTAAAAATATTTCCTCAGGAATCCTCATGCTCTAGATTTTCGCTCCTCTACCTACTTTGCAGGCTCCTGAATCTGATTTTTTCTCATCTAATTTTTCATTCATTTGACAAACGTCTTTTAGTGCCAGACACTCAATCAATTCCTCCCCCCCACCCCCCATGGAGCTTAAATTAAGATGGTCAAAACAGACTATTAATATAATATATACACAGATTCAGTATGTTAGAATGAGATGAGTATTATAGAGAAAACTAAAACAAGATGAAAGCATTGAGAAAGTACCAAGGGGTTGAACCAAAACTTTTCTTTCTCGTGTTCCTTCTGTTTTCCTTTGTACTTCTTAGCTATTCTGATGTGCTGATTCAGCTTGATTTGTTACCAGGATAAAGTACATCCTACCCCTTTCTCCCTTGCCTTCTCACTGTGTATACAATGTGCCCATAATAAGTAATATTTGAATAAAGTTGTCATACCCATTTTGCTTTTAATCCCCAAAACAATATATTTGAAGAAAAACCTCAGAAAAGTAAATGACTTGGTTAAGGTCAAATAGATACTAAATAAGAAAACAGGATAGCATCTACCACTTCTTTTTTTTAAAAAAAACTTAATGAAAACCATTCATCAAATATAACTTTATTGCTCTGAAAAGCAAATCAGAATATTGCAGTGTAAATAATATGACTACCCTTCTTTTCCTTTTCAAAAAATGAAAGACATGTCTATATGATTTTCAATTTTTGAAAAAAAAAATGAGAAATTATCCAATTGTCAGTCTCACTGAGGCAGAAATAGTTTGGGCTTAATATTACAACTAGAATTCCTTACCACACTTACCCTAATATGATTATTATGCATTGAATACCTATATCAAAATATCTCATGTACCCCATAAGTGCATACACTACTATGTACCCATAAAAATGTTTTTTAAAACTATAAAAAAAAGAGAGAAAACAAGACTCTTGCACCCAGGTTCTCTGAAACTGACTTGCACAAGCATATTTACACATTGTCACTTCTACTGTTTGACAACCAACAGAAAAACTAAATATGAATAACAGGCCAGGTGAAGGAGAGAAATGGTTCAGGCCAAATGGCAAAAGAATCATTTCTGAGGGCAATAGGTAAATTGTTTTGGTGCACACGATAGGCACTCAGGCAATTATTCAACAAATGCTTTGTAAGTACCTATTATGTGCTAGACACTGTGCTGGGTGCTAATAGTCATCCTCTACTTTGCCTGAAAATCAGATATATTGAAGTCAAATCAATACACGGTGGCAGGCTGACGAATAGTGTTTTAAGTTGAGAAGAGGATATCATATTAAAAATTGTCTCTTGAGTCTATTAACTTTAATAGGGGTCTAGAAAAAAAGTTACCAATATATGGAGAGGAAGAAGAAATAAAGGACATAGGGAGTATAAATTAACTAAATTTAGAACCAAGAGCAGAGTTAAGTGTTAAATTAGAGAAAGTGCTCACCATTACCTTAATAGTAAGTTCAACATGGTTCAGTAAGGTAATAGCATTCATCACTGAAAATTCCTCCTAAAAAACCTTTCTAAAGAGGCATGTCATGGAAGAAGTTATGGTGTAATGGATCAAGCACAAGACTTAATAGTTTCCAATCCTGACTCTGTCACTTAGCGGTTTTGTGACCTTTATCTATAAAAGGAGGTTAATAATCCTTTTCCAGAGGGATTGGGATTGCATAAGGTCACACATGAGAATGTGGCACCAAGTGAGTGTTTTTGTCAGGGCTCCTGAAACTGCAGGGAGAAGAAGTATATCTCAAAAGGTTATTTACTGGCTTGCATTCATGAAAAACAAAAAATGCAGGGCCATTAGATATGTCTAATGACAAAAACTCAGCTGAGGTCATCATGATGCCAGCTCTCTCCATCGCTCAGCTGTGCTCTCATTTGTGTTAACTTCATCCTCAACTGGTGCTTTTCTTGACAGAACAAAATGGCGGTTTACAGCTCTAGACTCACATCTTCATAGTTACAGAGCTCTTTGATATAATTCCACCCAAATTAGCCATATTGAGCCTTCCTTGGCCTAGATTGGGTTACAAGACTACCTCTGAACCAGTCGTTATGGACAAGGAGATTAAGTGCTCTGATTTTCCTGTTTTGGGTCATAAGACTTTCTTTGGAGCCAAAGATAAAGTCATCCTCAATTAATCTATGCATATGGAAGGACAGAAGGGTCACGTCCCGGAGGAAACCCGGAAAGCTGTTGTGAGATGCAAAAAGATATAGTTGCAAACTAAAGCCACCAATATTGGGGTTCAATTAATATGTGTTACATCTCAATCTGCTGGATTTGGGTATTATGTCTCTAAATAGATCAAAAATCAAATATAGAACTTAGCACCTGTACTAAGCATATTTTCTAAATAATGTTTCTTCTGCAGGAAAATGTAGTAATAACCATACTTGCTTTCTCTGAGCACAGAGAGCCCACTCAAATAGCCTTGTGCTTCAGAAAAAAAAAATTCATTGCTATGAAAAATGCATTTCTGCTTGGCTCGTGAGCTGGAAAGAGGATACTGGAATATTAATATTTAGTGCATGTACCTAGAGATGACCCTGTGTGCATAAATATGCCTTAGCATCTCCATTTATACCTACATCAAGGGAAAAAATTAAATTATGATATACTGCTGTGAAGAGATGAAATGAAACATGAGACATATATTAAGCATAAAGAACAGAAATAAATTCACAACACAAAAAAATTTGGAATCTCACATACTCTGCTTTCCTGTCTGTTTCTATTGACTAGTTGTGAACTTGGTGATATATAAAATTAATAGCTTTTTACCTTTAGCTTTGCCCAAAGTACTTGATAAAGCCAAGTCTCTCCCACCTTAACGATAATATTCTCCTTTTCCTAGCACCTGATTGCTCAGTTTCATAACAGCCACAGTTCTAGAAAGGGAAGTATACACTAGCTGTTTCTACTTTCTCACCAGCAGCCCCCATTCACACACGAGTCCATTGCTATGATTTGCTTTGTGTCCACAAAAACCCATGTTGAAATTTGATCCCCAATGTGGCAGTCTTGAAAGGTGAAGTCTAGTGGGAGATGTTTGGGTCGTAGAAGCAGATCTTTCATGAATACATTAATGCTGTCCCACCAGGGTGAGTGAATTCTCTCTCTTGTTGTAGTGGGAATGGATTAGTTTCTGAGAGAGCATGTTGTTAAGAGTCTAGCTTCCTTGGTTTCATTCTTTTGCTTCCTTTCTTGCCCTGTGAGCTCTTTACACATGTCAGCTCCCCTTCCTCTTTCTGCCATGAGTGGAAATAGTCTAAGGCCTTCACCAAATGCAGCTGCCCAATCCTGGACTTTCCAACCACCAGTATTGTGAGCCAAATAAACCTCTTTTCTTTGTAAATTACTCAGTATCAGATATTCAGCACAAAACATTAGCAACACAAAACCAACTAAGATGCTCATGAACACCTAATTTCTGTCTCTACCTTATGCACACTGCCCCCACTAGTGAGCTTTTCCCAAGTTTAACAGATCCTTCCAATCCTGGCTCTATTTGTCTGTGGCATTCTCTACCTCTGGAAACTCTCTTTACTGGAGTTCCACTTCCCCAGTCCCTTGCAGGTTTCCCTCAACTCCCTTGGGTGCTCCATTTTCACCTCCTTCACAGCCTGCTCTTCTTCCTCCGCCTCTATAAATGTGATTTCTCTAGATTCGTTCTTAGTCCACATATTATCCCCTAATCCCATGCCTTCACTTACCCCTTGCGTGCTGATTGGAACCCAAATCTTTATCACAAAAGCTCAGACCTCTATCACCACTGACTGTCCCTTAGTAGCACGGACCATAAAGAAAGGGAAAAGGACAATGAAGAGAGTTCTGGAAAATAGCAATACATAAAAGCTATGTGGAGAAAGAACTCTGAGTGAGGTTCACATTGTAGAATGAAAACCAAGAGAGAGTGGCATGCTGACAGCCAGAGCAAGGGAGACTTTTTGAAAGAAAAGAAGGCACATAAGAGATTGTGCACCACAACAAGATCAAGAGAAATAAGAACTGAATACTGCCTCTTTAAATCAACAGTTAGATGCTCCTTAGTGGCTTTGACAAGAGATATTTCAGTGGTTAGGACAGAAACTAGACTGCGGTAGATGAAGGAATAAATACAAAGTAGGAAAACTGATACAGAGACCATGAGCCATTCTTCCAGGAACTTGACTGAAGGTGGAACATAGTCAAATGGAGATGAGGAGTGACAGAGTGTTTGCTGATTTGGTTGGTTGAGTGGGTGGTGGTTTATAAGCTGGGAGAAAGTTGAGGCTGTTTATTAATGGGGGAAAAAACACCATGAAATTAGAAACTGTAAATTCAGGAATTAGAGAGAGAAGAGGGGATATAAATGGTAAATAAACGTCCCACTACTGCCACCGTGTTCTATTAGAAACACAGCATTGCTATCCCCATCAAGCTACCAATGACTTTGTTCACAGAATTGGAAAAAAACACCTTAAACTTCATATGGAACCATAAAAGAGCCTGCATAGCCAAGACAATCCTAAGCAAAAAAAATTTAAAAGCTGGAGGCATCATGCTACTTGACTTCAAACTATATTACAAGGCTAATGTAATCAAAACAGCATGGTACTGGTACCAAAACAGAGATATAGACCAATGGAACAGAACAGAGGCCTCAGAAGGAATGCC